>OMNV01015956.1:9775-29224 GCA_900303265.1 Brotula barbata | reverse complement strand
ATATCTGCAATAATGTCATATTTTTTGTGGAAAACCATTACTGGACAAAATATTTAGATTTAAGATGATGGTCAACTCAATATAAAATACTGAGGCACTGGCTTATTCAGTAGTTTCACTTGTGGCTTTCCATTAGCACCGAGTTTAAAGGTTAACAGAACCCTTCCTCACATCATGTCAAAGGAGTTCAAATAACAAGCTTCCCAAAGTATCTCACTCGACGGGTTAATGGGCCTCTGTGTTATCTAACTGTTATGGTGAAGCCAACCCAAAACATCCAACTTACAGGGTTAAAGGGCCACTAACCTAAACCTCACACCAGCCCGTAATCCAGGTAGCCTGCCCGTTGACACAGTGTATTGGAGGCCCTAAGTGGTTTTACACAACTAAGTCCCTTAACAGATTAGACAGCTTTCCTACATGTCCCACACAAGCCTTGTGTAGGATAAGATGGCTCTCATATACAGAGCTGATTGACCTTGAGCACTGAAATCTGTCTTTACATTAGTGCTGGCATTATGGGGGTTAGGTCATTTGCAGGTTATGTACTGTAGACTGTGATGTTGAAGGCTGAGCTGCTATTATAAGATGACATTCAGCGAGCAGACGGCTAGTCAAGGCAGACTGAATCTAATTCAACATGTGGTAGAAATGGAGCTTAAAGTTTAACATCTGTAAAGATAACCTGTTTTGAATTGGCTTGAGTGTTGTGAGCAAATTTGCAGTTCTGTGGCAAGTAACTTTGATTCAACAGGTGGTTGTGCCCTGATTGTAGAACATGTTAGCTACACTACAACTGAAAATGGAGCCCAGAATTAGCACTGTCTTTGGCTGCTTAAGCCCTTTACAAATCTCAAGCCCCTCACTTACAAATAAATCCTGTCCATAACCTTTTCCCTACCTCCATGCCAAGCATAGTCTTATTCATGTGCATGAAATAATGTAGGTGTAACCGTGTGTACGTGCGTCTGCGTGTTTCTCTCACAAGTTAAGGGGAGGGCAGGTAATGAGGGTTCACCAAGCGGTCAGTGTTAAAATCACTGGAGGATTTTTGAACTAATTTTTTTTCCTGACCTTTGTATGACCTAGATTAGCCGTGTCACAATCTGGTCTGCTTTGCCTCGACCCTATGGCTGAGGTTACAGAAACTTGAAGCACTCTAATCTGTATGAGTGTAGTAACCGCTTTGTAGCCGCGTTTAGACTTCAGCTACTATATTAATCGGTATTGATTATTAGTCGATATTGATGAAAATATGAAATAATGGCTTTGGAAATATTGTTCATCTCTATCAGAATTCCAAGCACATGCACTTCCCTATAGTCCATATATTTGGAGTACATTGATCCGTTGCGGTCATTGTATGTATGTGTATGGCAGACAAATAGATGTTGATGATGTAAAATATTTTTCTGGCTTGATATTTTTATGTTTTAACCTGACCATGAAAGCGTAGCCAGACAAACGCACACAGTGATTCTCGCTGACTGTTTCCCCCGCTCGTCACAGCCAAAATGAACTCGTCCCTGAAAATTAGGGGCAATTAAATGACAGTTGGACAGTAATGTGTGCATTGTCTGTCTTCTACATAAGTGGATAGGACATAAGAGACAGAGGCGCAAGGGAGAGACAAAGGAGACAGTTAGAGAGGCGAGAGTGAGCGTTCATAGTCCACTTTGAAAAATGAAAAGCAACAAAATACAGTAAGCAACCTTTTACAATGAAAAAAAGACACTGGAACAAGTCGGCTCTAGGTTCCCTAAAGCATTAACGGTGACTTCAAATCCTATCAGAGCTTAACGAGAGTAGGGGGAGGAGAGGTGACACACAAATAGAAGAGAGAAGACGAGAGGAGCGCTTTTTGACAGAAGAGGTGAGAGGTCAGATGTAATCAGCACCTGTGTAATTCTTCTCAGCAAGTCAATTCTCTGTTTGTTTGTTTTTAATATTCTCTCTCCTTCCGGCGTGTGTGTGTGTGTGTTTGAGAGTGTGTTGAGTTTAGAGGGGTGTTGAATGAGGAGATGACAGACGGACTATCAGATGGCACGTGAGTGCATGGTTATCCGACGTGCAGTCCACGTTTTGGTCTTTAGATAATTTTTATTGGGTCCATTGGATTGGTTTTTTGAATTTTTATCTGCATAAGTCTATATGCAAGTGTGTGTTTATGTGAAGGAGATGAGGGGCAGAGGGGTTAGGGAGATGTATGTGGTTGAAAAATTCTGAATCTACATGTCTAGATTTGTTTAATCTCCTCCCCCCAACCTTTTTCCATTCTGACTGTCACTCACTTTTGTTACCATGGTGATTATGAGAATTGCATTAACATGGAAATAACGCATTACATATGCTTGAGTTTGTATGTTTACCATATGGCATACATTATGTTTCAACCAGTGTGTCTTGTGTTTGTAAGTTAGTGTCCCCCCTGTCTCTGTCTGTCTCTCTCTCTCTCTCTCTTGTCACACACACACAAACAGCTGTCCTTTACACACAGCTGACTCTGTCCCTGCTGGGTAATGATGTCATATGACATATGACCCTTATGCTCACCAGCATCATACACTACACTAACCAGCCTGTTCTCCCAGCTAACGCACCTGGTGTGTGTAAACGTATGTGGTTTTGTGTTGTGTGCTGAGTAGTCGCAACAATGTTAAGGAAACAACAGGGTTTATAATTGGACATGTCCATCGAATACATACAAATACACACAGTCCATCCCCTCCCTACTGAGGAACTATAAACATGTAAATGAGAACAACAGTGCTCTCCTCCTTTTCCACTCCCTCCATTCCATCACTCTTCACGAGGTATGTCCATGCTGCAATCAGCGTCTACTCAGGTCTGGCGGGGACATCTGATGAATCCTTAGGCAGGGGGCTCAGCATGGTCATTAACATGCGAGGCTTGGACAGCATGTGGTGGGATGGACGGGGAGCTGATGACCAACCTCTCTGTTGATGTTTGAAAATAACAATCCTAGCCAAGTTGCTTTTACTTATTTTGCTCAGATTTTAAAAAGATGTAAAGCTGGTTTGAACAGTCACACAAGTACTCCACCCCAGCCAGTCTGTCAGTCAATCAGCCCTTTCAATATCCAATCACTCAGTCAGTCAATCAGGTAGTTAGTCAAACAGTATTTGAGTCAATTCAGAGCCAGACATCTATCTCCCCCGCTCCTCTACAATAGGCAGTATTAGACTAAACAGTGTTTGACTAGCCGTGCAGGTAGCAGTGTTGCATCTCCACAGAAAAGCCTCCATCAGGATCCATACAACACCGGCAATTGTTGCGTCCATGAGGCCACGGAAAAGGTAATTTGAGCAAAAGAAAATGACACCTTGGTGGTAGAAAAAGGAAGATCGAGCCATGAATAAGAAAAAGCAACTAGGAAGAAAAGAAGAGAAAAATACATGGTGATCTACGCAAAAGTCCCAATGACAGGGAATTGGCCACAGACACCTGACTGTGTTATTATATCACCATCAACAATGCCACGCTCCTCTACCGGGGGGAAAGACGACGAGCATTTGAAAAGAAAGGAAAGTAAAAAAAAAAAGAAAGCTCTCTCAGACACAAACAAACCCCCAAACAAGCGTGTTTTCTTTCGCCTCGT
Organism: Brotula barbata; assembly: GCA_900303265.1. NCBI lineage: Eukaryota > Metazoa > Chordata > Actinopteri > Ophidiiformes > Ophidiidae > Brotula > Brotula barbata. Next base: position 25,605 of record OMNV01015956.1, on the reverse strand, counting down.
GCAGCTGTTGTGAAGCTATCAATTCAACCTTCCTGGGTTTTTTTTATTTTATTTTTTTAAAATGCCATCATTGTTCTACTCTCGTTGTCATATTGTTTGCCAGGGTTCAGGCGGGCCCAGGCAGAGGAGGTTTGTATCAAGAAGAAGAAGGGACAATTTGATAGATGTTTGTTGATATCTAGACCACTAGGGCTCTGATTGCCTAACATTAAACTAGCAATAACAGGCCAATCATCCCACTTACACCTCCACACGCCAAGCAGCCGAATTGGATCAAACTGGCTTTTTTTCTGGGCCTCTCTCTGTCTCCCAGTCGATTCCTTGCTCTTTTCTCCTCTCTCCTGACATGCTTATTAGCTGATATTGATCCAGGCTGGTCAATTGTCAGCTCCTCTCATCCGCACCGTATTGACGGCATAATCAGGGAGAGAGGAATGGAAGGAGCGACAGAGAGGGAGGGAGGGAAAAGACGATAGGCAGATGAAATTTTCTGTCAGTGGGTAAATTATTGGCTGCTGGTTTGTTGACCCACAGTGAGCAACTTATACCTCCTGGACACACACATGAACACAGACACACTCACACACGGCATATCTCATTAGAAGTGATACTCTGAAAATTCTGTCTGAACTAGACCACTGACTTTTTATTTCTTTCCCTTTTTTAAGATGAAGCATTTTTGCTGCTATTTGGCCACATTAGTCCTGTAGTCTGTGGAATGGATTCCTGTAGAACCATGAAACATGAAAAGGTGTCTAAAACCAACCCCAAATGAACTTCAGCTCAATACAAATTTGTCCACTCGTGCCCCTGTTTCCCATTGACATTTGACCCTGATTACTATCCTATGGTACTTTCCTGGTGCCTTTCCACAGCAGTTGACTTCCTTCCATAACCTGGAGTAGCAAATATCAGAAGAACAGATCTAAGGGGTTGTAAGAAAAAGCAGTATTCAAAGAAAATTCACGGTGTTACCATCATTAAAACATAACACCGGGAGCTACAAGATGTGTTTAGTTTTTAATGTTTGACACACACCTGCAATCCCTGCTATTGAAGAAATGGCACAGGGTTCCATCAGGGGGCCTATTCAGAGGCTCATAGACCTGCTAAGTGAACAGCAAATATCACCCAAATACTCCAATTTGCTCCATATTTCCTTTAAAAAGTGCCACAGTGTCAGTTTAATATTTTGGTGTATTTGCACACAAAGATGCTGGGACTGTATGTGAATTAAACACTAAATCTTTAGACTGAAGTAGTTGTTATATCAACTCCTGATTTAACAAAAATGGCCCGATCTTATAAATGTTATTGCACCGACACTCACTCACCAAAGATGTATCCAATAAAGTGAAACGTAAGAAAGTCACAAGAGGCTGACGTGCAGGGAAATCGTGGCGAGGCTAAACACCATTATGTTCCCCCAGACAACCTTGCAACAAGTACAAAAAAAATCATTCCAGTCAAAGGAACATCAAGTACTTGAATAGAGGCTGCCGGTTCATTAGTACTATTGGTGTGTTTGTTGCACACAAAAAGGGACATCTATGTTGAGTTAAAACATTGCCAGCAAATCTATGTGCCTTGTGTGTCCTTCAGTAGTTTGCACATAACTGTTATCAATGATGCTTTATTCCTCTAATGTTGCGGTGTCAAAAGTGGGCAGACCTAAAGAATTTGATCATTTCTCTTGGTTTTGTATGTGCGTTTCACTGTGTGTGTGGCATGTGTGAGTTGGTGAGGCGGGCGGGTCTATGTTTTTGACTACAGGGGTTTATGTTAATTAGAAAATGAAATCTCATTTGAGAAGTGGAGTGTCACGTCGCATATGCTACTTGTGTTGTGACTGTGCCAAGGAGCCTTCCCTGACTGCCCTGCCTCGCTGCCCAGCTTCGGGGCTCCGTCTCTGGGGACAGGAGCAGCTGGCATGGCCCCGCTCTCGCTGCAGGGCTAGCACCCATCTCACATTCTCCCTACACACACACACACACACACACACACACACACACACACACACAGAGGGAAAAACACACAGGGCTCCTTCTGCAAATTAAGTTTTAATCAGGCACTTAGCTGTGCATCTGTTACGAGTCAGTCCGCGCGACGTGTTAAGGACCTGTCGCCGCAGGTTACAAGCCAAACAGATCTGCAGATAGACTGATAGACCGCTGGCCCACTTTGCGGCTGACGTCAGATTCATATCCGCATGGTCAGAGAAATAGGCCTAGTGGACCCCTAAACTGTAGCATTTCAGAGGAATTCATTCTGGGGCATTTGTGCTATGAAGCCATGAAGCTATTCATAGAACGGCTCAGACTGAAGAGAGAGAGAAATGGGGGGGCGAGGGTGTCTTTTTGTTTTAAAAAAAAAGACTCAAGGGTTCAAAAAGACAACAAAAAAATGATCCCTATCAATATTTCAGGTCAGTGACTGCATCCTGGAAAAGATTAAATCTGTGCTCAACCTGGCAGCACGTGGACCAACCCAACTGAACAATGTGATGGGCCCAACAGTCACAATGAATGTCTCAATGTGGCAGTGTAGATTTTAGATTTTTACCTGATTACATGGTGGGATTGAAAAGCTCCTGGACTGGAGCTCGAGCAGCACAGGGTTGGTGACCCCGGTGGTAAAGATTAGCCCATCTTGAATGTGTCTGTCTGTGCCCTTTGTCTAATGACATCATAAATGCTCAAATATTGACGCAGCATTTTACCTGTCATGCTGCCCCCTCCCCATGACTGCGTGTAATTAAGCCAGGAAACAGATTATGCTTATTTTCACATTCACTTTGATTTGATTAAGAAACCATATGATTCAGTTCCCTCCTTGTTCTCTCGTGCATGTTGTCAAATCTTGTAGAACCACAGGCTGACATTCGTTGTTGTTTTTCAGATTTTTTTGGCATTGCTTTATAAGTATAGAGCGAGAAAGAGACGGACGGGAAGGACAGGGCGGAGGGGAAAACATGTAGCAAAGGGCACAGGTCATAATCGAACCTGCGCTGCTACGGTATGTGGCCTGGACTACAAGGTCATTATGATCAGTCAATCGGAGCATGCAGAAGGTAAACAATATTTTAATTCATGGACAGACTCACTTAAACGGTAAGATTTCTGCAGGGGATTGAGTATAGGTTGATTTAAGTTCGTTTAGCTGAGCAATACAGTTTGTATTCCACGTTGCTACTGCAAAAAAAAAGTGTGAATTGTATGAAATGGTGTATAAAGGAGTGTATGAGGGAGGCTGCAGTTAAGCAGCACGTATTGAAATGATACCAATTCACTTGCTAAATGGCACCAGCAGCGAATCAAGGTTATTCATTCTCTGAAATCAAGAGAGTCATAGAGATCTGATGGTGTGTGTGTGCGTGTGTAGGTGAGAGGAATATATGTGAGCCTGCGGCGGTGTGTGTAATTCAGCACTTTGTGTCTATAACATCTATCTTGTGTAAGGAATACTGGCGTCTCTGGAGTGGTGGGTTGAATGTGAATGAGAAGAATGAACACGGGAGTTATATTTGCATCCAAGTGTACCTCTCTCATCTTATTTCATATGAATATTCTCAAGGACATAACGGATATGCATGGACGCTGCAACATTTTACAGACATTGAAGCAATTAATTTCATTACTGGTTAAGAGAGAGAGAGAGAGAGCACTGAATATTGAGTGGAGCAGACATTTTATTTTGTATTTAATCTGACATCAAGAAGTTAGCGAATACAATACGAACTCTTTCATGTGCTCATGCCTTTTATGTCACCGTGTCTCAAAAGGACATTATCAACATTAACTTTATCTTTTACCTGCCCTGCAGCCCACTTACACACATTTCCTATTCCCGTCATCTGCAAAACACGCGCGCACACACACATTTATTGAGGTGACAGTGACGCTGACACTTTGAGGGTTGGGTTGGGTGTTTTTTCTGTGACAAGTAAAATCATCAGTCTGCCAGCAATTCTTTCTTTCCTAGTATTTTGTCTGCCCGTCCACTCTCTCTCCGTCTCTCTCTTTGTCTTGGTCTCTATCTCTTGCTCTCCTCCCTCGCCGTCTGTCTTGGTCGCCCTTTAGCGGCCCGCCACATTGTTTCTTTTCCCTGTTGCGCACACACACTGACACACACACACACACACACGTTTCTTCTGTCAGCTTCTCTGTGCTGCCTGATGACTTAATAGCTCCTGGTGAGTGGATTTGAGCGCTCCGCCTGTGTGTTTACACGCACTTGTCACGGCTGTAATATTTGCATGGTGATGAGAAAATTTCATTTTTGGACGGGTGTTAGTGTTGGAAGGTGGTGGCCTGGGAGGTGAGGGGTAAGACAGGCGTAGTATCTGTCAAAAAAGCTCAGAGGCTGACACCCCAATTTAACAGGCTCTTGCTCTCCCCCTTTACCTTTGCTCCGTCTTGTTCCTTCTCCCTCTATATCTTGTGATCGTTTTCCGCTTTTTTCTTGCGTTAACTGGTTGAAATGGGCCTCTTTCATATGTGTAAAAATCCCAATGGCTGCATAATCACTCTCTAAGTAGAAATGCAATGGCAAAAGAGAGACAAATGAACTAGCTGGAGAAAATGGTGATGAGATGAAAAGAAAACAAGCTGGTGTCGAGGCATGTCAAAGTGTGGCACAACCCTCCACGGTCCGCGCAAGCCGTCTCCGAGACCTAATAGAATGGACACGATAAAGAGACATCCATTGAGCAAGTCGAAGTAAATGTGTTTGCATTTCAAGTGAGCGTTTTGAAAATATTTGATATAGAACCACTGCCGCTGCCAGTAGAATTGAGGTGAGTGGTATTGTATCATATCAAATCACATCAAATGGGTGCCAAATTGAATGGTATTGAATTGTTTTAAAGTATTGTTTTTTATTGAATTGTACATCATTGTATCAAAATTGTATCGATTCAACTGAGGAAGAGGGATGTGTTTAGAGTATACTGTAGACAAAAGCTTCTCTCTCTGTCCGTGGTTGAGCGAGCAGCCCGTGTGGCAGCCAGAGGAGCGGGACTTATCTTGACAGTGGAGCAGCAATCAGAGAGAGGGAGATTGAGCGCTGTCTATTTTGTGTCAGCGTGTCCTTTGCGATCCTTGGGCCAGAATGCAAACTCACGCACGCTCACATGCGCAGATTCATTCACTTGGTCAGTGAATCGCTCCACGCCCTTCTTTTAAAATGAATGGATGATATCTTGCTTTTCATTCTCCAGCCTATGACATGCTTTGATTTGTCTGACTGACAGCCCACATTGTCCCACCCTCCTTGAGTAACAGGGCAACAAATTGGCCTTGATGGGGTTACTGCTGGCGTGTGTGGGAGACGGAATGAATGACGAGAGCCTATCCCTCCCACTCAATTGCTGACTGACTGTGTGTCTGTGTGCATGTGTCTGTGTGTGTGCATGTCTATGTGTTGTTGTTATAGTCCCTCCCACTCATTTTCAGGCTCTGACAGTTGGCTATTGTCTGTCTGTCTCTGTCACTGATGTCATTTAAATAGTGCAATCCAGTCCAATCCTACTACATCACCCCAATGCAACACACACACACACACACACACACACACACTCTCACACACACAAATGTATAATGTGACCACACATAATCACAGGCAGACTATCTGCTGTAAAAAAGGTGGTTATCTGTGGTCATATTCACGAGAGTAGCTTGTTATTGGCCCCAAAAGATGCACTAGAGGCACGAGAAGAGGCCCATCCATCCTCCTCCGTAGTCTAGGAAAAAAGTCAAGTCAAGTTCACACACACCACACACACATCCAAAGCAGTGGTGGAGGTGGTCTTCTGTGGTACAATAAGCTGTGAGCTAAGGGGCCACATCCATTATGTTTCACCGTGACTGTACAAGCCACCTTTGTTGACTTGCACAGCGGACTCACTCTGAAGGGAATACAGTCAACTTTTCTGATTTCTTTATTTTCTCTACGCGCTGTATTGTAACTCAGTAACCGTGTGAATGAGCCCAATTGTGGCACTTCCGAGTTTGACTCTGCTCCTGCAATATCCTCCATCTGTAGTCCACGTCGGTGGCTCCACATCACCACAGTAAGGCCCTCCCTGCCTGGACTTTTGAAAAGAGACACGGGGGGAAATGAGGAAATGACCCATGTTTATCTACTCAACACGCTAGCTTTGGTCAGACAATCAGCATACTATTAGTGGGACTGTTGAATAGAGCTGTCATGGCTGCCCATCCCTGGGGTATCCGCAATCAGCCAATGGGCTATATGGAAACTTGACGTCCCGCAGAGCCGCCGAGCCCCAGACCAACGTGGCCATTATGGGAATCTTGTGGAAAAGCATGTTGTACCTATGTGCTCCTTTCTTTTCCTTTCCTTTCCTGGCAGTGAAGGCTGGTGTCTTTGTCATTCATATAGAATAAAACATCCTCACCGATTTCTTTGCTTGTTGAAGGATTTTTTATTTTGCTATTTTTTTTTTAGCTTTTGGTGTGCACTTACCAGCTGCAGTAGTCATTAGAATGGACCCAAATATCTCTTAAATGCGCCAATTTACACAATACTGTGACAGTTCAGATGTCATTTTCCACCAAAATGGTTTGTATTTGTTAAACTTAGCCATGGAACCCATGTAAGGTTATTCTTGGATTCATCCTTACTCTTTTTTCTCCCCTCCTCGTAAATACAGTCATATATACAGAGACAGGGAAAGTTTTCTATATTCTTCCTTTCTCTCAGGTGTTGTGGAAGGTATTATTTTGAAGAGTCCTGTTTTTACATACAAAGGGAGAAAGGGAGTGAGAGGCAGATCGGAGGAGGTAGAGAGGGAGTTAGCTCGGGCTAAATGGCCTTTCATTACCCCCAGGGTGTGCTCCGTTGGCGTCTGTGGGCACTCTTTGTTCAGAGCTTTCACTGTGATTAGAGCGTTTGAGTCGACAATTCACTTAAGACCCCTCCATTCTTTCGCCCTTTCTGCTTCTCTCCTCCTCGCTCTTTCTCTCACACCCACGAGACCCCTTCATCCGCCCACCCCCATCTCGTTGCTATCTCACACACACACTCTCAGGGTATATTACCAGTTCTTGTAATGCAGTTAAGCTCAGCTAGAAGCCTGTCCGCGCAACACCGCTCAATTCCCCGTGTGGTGGCCAAGGTAAATGCAGTGAGAGAGTCGGGTAGAGGGGTGGTGGTCTTAGTAGTTGTGGTGGTGAGGGAGGGAACACAGAGGGAGAAGAGAGTGGAGGAGAGGTGAGGCTAATCATCAACCTGGTGTGATAATGCCTCTGATTGCAAACCACTGGCATCCCTCTGCCTGACAATCTCATGTGTAATATGTGACATTTTATAAAGGAAATTAAAATGTAGGGGCCGGAAAGTGAGTGGGGGCTCCGCCTGCATTATTCCTGCTGCAATCCAGACAACTCAGAACACTAGAAATATCCAACCTCCAGGCAGGAAAGGTATATTGGACGCCAATATTGCTACTGGCGCACACAGGTGAGATTTTCCAGTTTGGTCTCACTCACTGTGGAAAATCCAATCACACAGACGTATGGAGCTACAAAATTTTATTCAGATAGTTTTGAATTCTTCCGCGGCTTGTTGAAAACCCATGGGTTAGTTGATTTCACATGACACTGAAATGTCGTACTTCTTTCTTGTTTTGGTGCAAATTTGGCTGTAATGTTGTTAGTTTGCTCCACATATCCTTAATGTGTAGCATTTGTAATATTCCATCATTTTGGTGTGTATGTTAATCTCTGACTACAGCCCTCTGGGCGTCCTGCCTACGTGTCAGGAAAAGGTTGAGGAAAAACATAACAGCGCAAACAAGTCCGTATTGCTGCACCAGTGACTCCTACTGGTAGGATGGGGGGCTTGCATAGAGACTCCCATGCGTGACATCATGTGTTACGGAGGTAACGTGGCAGTCGATAACCCCTTCAGCAGACAGTTGGGACCAAATGGTGACAAGGAACAGAGGAAGATGGGGATATGTAGAAAAAAAAATCCACCCCAAAAAGAAATTACACAGTTGAGTCAAAAATTCTTCTCATCACTGATTTGTGCCTTATTCCTCCTTTCTTTCCCTCTTGCTCATTCTTACTGTGTTACTGCATCACAACTCCCCTTTCCAGCTACAAAATCTTCCTCATTACTTTCCTGTCGTCTTATTCCGGAGGGTCAAGGGATAGAAAAAAAAACCCCCCAGAGACGAGTGGAAGAGATCGAGTGATGAGTAGCAGAAGGGAGAACAAAAGGACTGAGTAGTAGGGAAGGAAGGAGGTAAGGTGGGTGTTGACATTGCTCCTGGGTTAGTGCTCCAAAACGGAGTGCTAAAATCATTTCAGCTCAGATAAAGATGTGGCCACTGCGAGGCTGCCCCAGGATATCTGCCCTGCTCATCTGCCTCTCCAATGAAACGCCGATGCACACAGGGAGCCTGTGGGCAGCCCGCCGCACACAAGCACACACAGATGCAAATACACACACACACACACACACACACAGAGAATAACACATTATAGGAAATACACACAGCCATGACTATATCACATGTGCACATGATCGCTGGCCTCTCAGGGTGAGTTTGTCGCAGTGCAGTTTATTTCCATTGAGAGAGAGAAAGAGAGAGAGTAACAGAGCGCCCCAGTCTCCTGTGTCTTCTGAAGATCCCAAAGTAACACCCTTCCACGAAGATCTCCACTTCCGCCCCCTTTCAAATAATTTGCAATTTTAGCTCCAAACTCGCCCCATCCACCCAGTTAACTCTTTCTGCACCACATGAGAACTTCACCCGGTTTCTGTGTGTGTGAGTTGGACACTCCAAATCTCAAGCCACGTTGTTGTCATAAGAGGAATTCAGAGTGTGAGATTTTCAATCCTGTCTATGTAAAGAAACACAATTTAACAATTCCTTTTTTTTTTTTTCATCATAGTTGCTTTTTATGGTCTGTACCAATACATATTACACGCCCACATTAACAGTCCCTTTCTGGGAACTCTGCATTGAGATGCACACTCTCAAAGCTGATTCAATATAATTCGGAGAAAGCTTTCGGTCTTGAAAGGTAAGAAAGTATTAATCTTGGACGTGCATTGTTCGAGTTAAACAGATTTCAGAGCATCAACATCTTTCGATTTCACGATGTGCCTGGGCTTCACCGTCTTTGCATCCAAAACAGCTCTGCCCAGCCTTTGTTTTCCACCACACCATTCCCTATCCTCCTCAACCTTTCTTCTATTATGTCTTCCCCGCTTTCTCACTTCTCTTCTCCTCTCACCACCTCTTCACCAAGATAGAAAATCTGGGTCTCATGTTTAAGGCATCAGTGCAGTTGTTGGGCAGAGCACCGGGTGCTCTCATGGATGTGATTTTTATCTCCCTCCTCTCACCCACTCCCTGTCTCTGTCACTTTCCCTGACTATATCCTTTTCTCCCCCCGTCAGTCGCCTTCCCCTGTGAATTTTGATAACTTTGTGGTGTACGACTCGTAATCCTCTTCTGCTCAGACAGGCAGAGAAACACGGTGAACCTATGCACACTCATCCACGCAATCCACACTGAGTCATGGTAGAGGACGTGTGTCAACAGGGTTCATTTTTGTATCGTTCCCTGGCTCTGGCTCTATGTAACTGTACCCAGATAACAATGTCGGATATGTTCAGGTCTACACAACTTAAGGTACATGATCACACATTAACCTAGATTTGTACTCTAGTGTGTGGGTGTGTTGTGAAAGAATGCTTTGGATCCAAGCTTGATTAACGCTACAATAGATGTTAGTGTGAAGGCTTGGCACTCCCCCCTAGCCACTCGTCCCATCTCCCTCCAGCATTATCTTTCTTCTCTCCAATCACCCCATAGCCCTGACTCTTTCCTTGTCCTAATTGTTTATACTTTATACATTGACATTCAAGAAACTAGATAGCGTGGTGCAGGTGACACCCTGCAATTTGACATCCTTGCCTTTCTCTGAGGAAGGAGAGAGAGATGCAATCTTTGGCAATCTGCGCTGTGCATGTGTGCACGGGCGTACAGTGTAATCTGTGGTTGTCACCGCGCCCTGTGACATTCTCCATATGCTAATCAATGAACGAAGCTTTGCAAAGCTCTCGTCTGCCAGCTAAGCCCTGCAACCTCAGTGCTGATATGTCTATTAACCACATGTCAAACTCTCAGTCAGTTCCTGTCTCCTCCTTCTCACTCCATCCCACTTCTTCCTCCCTCAATCGATCATTTTTCCTCTCTGTAATTCTGTTTTTTTGCACTGTCCAGATCTTTACCTGTAATCCACACTTCCAGTCAACGCTCACTTGTAGTTTCACATTTACATTAGTTTCTGTTCATTGTCTGTGAGAGGTGGTGGGAAATGTAAGAGTTTGAAAAAAGGCAGTAGGGCGGCTTTGCACTGCCAGGGTGGGCTTATAGAGAAATAATAGAGGGTCTTATCGTGATGGGCGTCATAAGCTGCTGCCGTGTTTTCCCTGTCCAAATTAAGCCCCAAATACGTTTGAGGTGACTGTGATGCAGTAATTATGTCATATGTTTTTGAGTTGCAAGTAGCACAAGATTAAAGGTAAGAGCTTCACAAAGTTACGAGGATTGAAGCCCATGATCAACAATTTTAATAATGTGTGAATAAGGGAGATGTTTGATGCTGTCCAACATTTCCATAAGTAGCCTCAAAATTTGTTGCTGCACTTGGTATTATGTTGTCCTACCACATTTTTCATCCAGATATTATAATGGATTTATAGATGAATACAAGAATAACTCACATGTTGATATTTGCCAAACAAAACAAAAGAGATCATACGTTTATCATATCCACCCACCGTCCTTATTCTGTCCGACCTCTCACAGTGAACCCTAAAGCTTAGCATCTCAGATAAGATTCAGTCGGTCATGAAGACAGGCACAGGGAGATATTGAACACACTGAAGACACTGAGCAAAGACCTGGTTGTGCATCACTAAGAAAAGATGACAGATAGACAGGATTGACAGGCAGACAGACGGACAGACAGACAAGCAAGCGTGCTACCAGGCAGACTGACACACAAGCCAACAAGAAGGCAAGCAGACAGTTACAGGGGCAGTCAGACAGACAGGCAGTCAGCCCTGGTATTTTTCAGCAGATAAGTAAGCTATCAGAGGATGGGGATAAATAGCAGAGTAAAGATTGGTCCCGTCCCCCTCAGAGAGGAGCGGGAGGCCACAATGCAGGCATGGCGGGCAGATAGCCCCCTGCTCTCATTATACTCTGCCTAATCCAAAACGATGTTTACTCAGAGAGAGAGAGAGAGAGAGAGAGAAAGACAGAGAGAGAGAGAGAGGGCCATGCTTATCGAAGCCCCGCACAGTCCTCCAAGCACCTATATATGTGTGTGTGTGTATGTGTGTGTGTGTGTGTGTGTGTGTGTTAAAATGAGCCTATTCCAATGGAAAAAGGGATCAGAAGTGTCTCCAAGGCAGACTCTGTTGGCTAGAATGTTGATTCTTATCACACACTGCCTGGCTTTTCTGGTGAAAGGCGACTAGGCTATCTAAACTGTGTATTCACAGCATGTTTATTATTTACCAAAACTAGCGAGGCAGAATGAGCACTTCATAATTGCCATGATTATTAGCACACTGTAGTTGTTCAGTTTTTGTTTTATTTAATAAATCCTGACCTAATGTTTATCAGTGAGGTCATAGCAAATTCATTCGTTAGATTAGTCCCCTTATATATATATATATATATATATATATATACTTTTATTACACTAGCAGGCAACTGTGGTAATAACATGAAAGAGGCCTTTATTCTATCTGTGTCAGTAAGTCAGAATACACATTGCCAACTTGCTGGCAACGTCTTACCTAAATGAAATGCAGCCACGATGTCTTTCAAAAATGGAAATGTCTGTCTCATTCTTCAGATTTGGCCTGCATATGTTTATTAATGGACACACAAATGTTTTCATGTAAAATTATTTCATTTTGTAAAATAATCTGCATGAATATACTGTACGTATGACAAAACATATGAAACAACCAGCTCTCTGGTGCCTCACTGTGGTGTGCCATAAGTACACACGCACGCACGCACAGAAATGAACAGGTATACTTGTGCACACGATCGCTCGCTCGCTCTCTCTCTCTCACGCACACCCACCAACACACACACCCACAGAGCTCTACGTTCTTGTGAACTGTGTGTACCCTGTCTAGGCTGGCCAGGGTAATCCCGGCCTCCACTAAAGTAGCCGTGTGAGAGGACAGATTGTCAGTTGATCATGGCCAGCCGAGAGCCTTATCCCTTATTGGATCGGCCATGGAGGAGGCTTAGGAATTATCTGAGGCCTCACTTAATGTGGAGACGGATCACCGCCAGAGAGCTACAGACCCTGAAGACACGCTGGGCCTAAAGGGAGAGAGAGTGTTTGAGCAAAATGAAGAGGGTATGAGTGTGTGCATGTGTGTTCGGTGTGTGAGTATGAGTATAGAAGAGGGATAGCGGCAGATGTGTGTGTGCGTGCATGCGCACAAAGCAACATCATGGCCCACTTAACCCCATCTTGACACCCCTCTCACTCCTTCCTTGCTCGGTCTTTTTTTCCCCCTGGTCTAATCCTGTTCCTCCCATCGGCCTTTTCCTGCTCTCCCCTCTGCTTCTCTTTTATTTCTGGACATCCTCTCTCTCCGTCGCCATTCTTTCTCTACTTTGCCTCAGGCTTCCCTCTCAACTTCAACTTCGTCCGTCCCCTCCCTCGTGTTTATTTCTCTCCCGTCACCTTCCCTTTCTACCTTGCCCTCGCTCCTTTTTATTTCCTCCCTCCACCCATTCTGCTTTGCTGTACTTTTTTCAATCATCCCCACATCTTCTTCCTCCATACATTGCTCTGCGCTCCTCTCCACCCCGATCTCCTCCGTTTTTTTCCCTTTACTCATCCTTTTGCTCAGCAGGAGACCTGACCGAGGTTAATAAAAGACAGGCGAAAAACAGCCAACAATTTACTTTCTGGAGATGAAAGAAACAAAGCTAAATCACTGCTTTGTTAAGGAAAATATTTGACCAAAACCACACCTTTCAAAGCCCCCCTGTGTGTCCACGAATCAACCTCCTGTCATTAATAGCGCAAGGAGTAATTAGCCTAAATTCAAAGGATAATTGATTTCATACGGCATTTATTTTTTTCTCTTTGTGGGGTCACCTTCTATGAACTTTCATCATTTGCTGTCTGGTGTATTTTTCTGACAGAACCATGACAGATAATGTTTGTTATTTTATTAATTCCTAATTAAATATGAATTTCCCCTGCTTTGCTTTCTCCTTTAGATTTCTGGTAGGGATTTACAGTACACTCCTAGTTTTAGTCTGAGCTATATCACGGTAACTATAAGCAAGTAAAATTAGTAACTAGAAGCAAGGTACTCATTTTTATAGCCCACAAACCACAGTAACACACACACACACACACACACTGTATGATTATCAGGGTAACACTTGGACCTGGTGTCATGGGATGACTATATTAAAATTGATAAAACACATCCGCACACTGCCACACACACACACACACACACAAACACACATACAACTTCCTTCCCTCATCTAGTAATTGAAGGTGAAAAATAATTTCATTATCCTAGGGAAGAGCAATCTGTTCTATACTCCTGATCCCTTCATTTCCTACAGTGCACCTCGACCTGGGAGACACACAAACAGGCACCACACTCACACACACACACACACACACACACACTTCCCATTACCAGGGCTGTTAATGTTATTGGAGTTGGGGATTAACCATCAGATTCACATATGCTTTACAAAGCTTTATTACTCAGTGCTCTCTCTGTCTTAACTCTTGTGCACACATGCATCCGATCACACAAACAGAGCCCCACCCCTCCCCACACACACACATTTGTATGAAACCAAAAGAGAAAACAGCATGAAAATATTCACAGTTATAGGACAAGCCAAATACAAAGCAGGAGCCTGACAGAAACAGTCAAAAAATGCGGTGATGTGTTGTTCTTTGTTCTTTGTGGTGTTTAATTGTGGTTTAATGCTGACCTGTCACCAATGATAGTTAATTAATTTACTGATTATTAATAATTGAATTAATTAATCAGTTTCTTGCCGTAAGAGAGACAAAAGGGATAAATTGAAATTGCAATTTCCCATTTTTTTTTTTTTACATATGCCAAGTCCAACCTGTGTTTTGTCGTCGTCCTTGATGCCACTCCATCTCCATCAAGGTTGTGCAGTTTGAAGCTCGTTTCTGATATCAACAAGCGGCTGCATTATATTAAGTTTTTATTGTGAAATGTTCCCAAACAGCCATATTGCTGAATCATCATTATTTTCTTGGTTGATTAATGGTTGTCAAGCCAACTTTGTGGTGCATTACCACCACCTACTGGGCTGGAGTCTGGGCTCATTTTGCTGACATGATTTTTTTATTGATTACTTTTAATTGAATGGTCAATTATAATGAATTAATTGTGACAGTCCTAGATTAATAATACCATAAAATCTTTGGATTTGGAGCTATAGTGTCCAAGCTGTGACATTTTCCTTTTGTAGTAGGACAGCAGTACGTTTTATTTGAATACAGTAAGGAGGTCAGGGGCGAGGGGAAGAGAAGGGACACTGAATAAGGTGAACAGTATTCAATGGTCTCTGTTAACATGGATTCTGGAGGATGAGGCAGAGGTGTCTTAACTCAGTCCTGCAATACAGAAACCCCTAACGGCATATTAATACCACTATACGATATACCAGAGGGACAATTTTCATGCATACATGCAGTGATTACCAAAGGTGAGACCTCAAGTGCCCACAGTGACTCCACACATGAAACCATGATTCATATAACCATAGGACCCGGCGATACCCATTTCTGCACCGACTCGTGTCACTGTCGAAACTTTCCTCCGCTACTCTGTGTGACAAGTTCCCGGTTGAAAAGAAATAACAGGCAGAAGTTTAAAATGTCAGTCTTACATGTCTCCGCACTGTCCAGATACACAGTGAAGCTACCTTAGCTGTCATTGTGACAATGTGAGTGTGTGTGCGCGTGTGTGTGTGCATGCGCACGCTGCCAGGCCAAGACGTGAAAAAACTTTTTTTAAATAGGGAAAAGGAATATTTGGACGTTTTATCAATAGACATTATTAAATCCTGCTTGCTTGAGCTAATCTTGGCCGACGGAGCAGGGAAAAGAGGGTGAGGGGGGAGAGAGAGAGCGAGCGAGAGAGCAAGATAGACACAGAGAGGGAGTGTGGGGAAGCACTGATGTCTGCCCCATGAGGTGAAGAGAGACTGCCTGTAAGCTGCTTATTATATCGACGACCACCTTTTCTCTCTCTCTCCACCTCATCCCCCGTTTCTCTCCCTCGCTCCCTCCTTCCCGAGTTTTCTCTCACTGCCTCGCTCATTTTCTGTCTGTCTCCCTCCCGTATTTGCTTTCTCCACATCAAATTCTATATCCTGCCATTCTCTTCCCTCCATTCTCTCGTCTCAGCACAGTCGAACTGCCTCACATAAGCAGACACACATACAAAGATGAATATTTATGCGCACGCACAAACACACGAACGCACAGACGACACCAAACTGAACCTTCTTGTTCAAAGCCAGGAGGAAAAGCTGAAGTTTTATTCAAATCAATGTTTACTTCTTCTACTGCCAAGAAATGTGTGTTTGTCTGTGTGTGTAGTTGTTGAGAGAGAGAGAGAGAGAGAGAGAGAGAGAGAGCGAGAGAGAGCGAGAGAGAGAGAGAGAGAGAGAGAGAGAGAGAGAGCGAGAGAGAGAGAGAGCGAGAGCGAGAGCGAGAGCGAGAGAG
>OMNV01015955.1:0-50706 GCA_900303265.1 Brotula barbata | reverse complement strand
CAAGAGACAAAAAAAAAAACATATTTCTGAAAATGTCCCCATCATCGCTGTTGCTATGGAAACTGGCGTGGAAATGCAGACTGATGAAAACAATGAGCAAGACGAGACGAAGACGCCCTGCGCCCTCTAGTGGTGGATAAAAAACACATGACCTGCTTTTTCAGCATTTCCAGAACTTTCTTTCAATATTGTGAAAAAAAAGAGATTTGTTTTTTTTTCAGCTGCTCTTGAGTCACACCAGCTTGTGTCACTTCTGCATTTTAAATGTATTTATGTGACTGTGGGGGCATCAGCGGAACACTGTGTCATCTGAGCACAGTCATGCACCACAAACGATGCAGCGCAAACAACATTTATTCAGAGGTGATGTCTTTAACACAGAATAATTCAGGCCTCCGAGTAAGACGTTGCTCCAGATTTGATGTAACAGGGTTATGTAAACCCACTGTTTACAAGGACAGAGCAGACAGCGAGCTCGGGCAGGGCTGATGCACCCAGATGCTTTGCCACAATGTCAAGATAGGAAGCGAAAAACTCTATTTCTGAACATCCGCAGTTCAATAATGTGGTTTACGTCTGCGGCCACAGAGATCACACTCCACTGTTTTTAGCAGGTTTGGCTGTTACTGCTGTTGGTTTTCTCTAACCGCTCACTGTCATTGTGTGAATCCATGCGTTATTACGCTGTTGACCACCAGGGGGAGACAGACCTCAGCATAGTGCAGCACCCGATCCAGTCTCTTCCCAGCAACCCCTGGTACAGACACTCCCACAACACCCCAGCTCTCTCAGCAACCATGTTGGCCTTGTCAGCGAAACAATGCAACCCACATTCAGAAAACACCGGGAGGTTAAACGCACACAAACCGCACTCTGTATCAGAAAGTATCCAGGCTATTTTTTATAGTGACACATGATTGGGAAAAGTTGAGAACACAAAGCCAATTGCAAGTGTTAGGTCTTCCACTACGGCACAAAGTCGCGTCAGCAGATACACTTTATCTGGAAAGCAAGCAAATGATGACACCTCGTAAGACAAGCCGAAAAGCACTGCAACGATGACGCACGGAAAATTCTAACATTCACACATTTCCGTGCAGACATACTGTAAGTGTGCTCAGTCCCTGGAACACTACAATTTAAACAGGAATGAATTAAAGGAATATTCAGACCGGTTAAACTGACCTTTTTGTTTATCAAAGGACTCCAGGATGATTGAAGCAGCAGGCTTCTCAGAGTCTCCCTTGGCCTCACTGGTGTGCTTGTACATGTCGTCCTGGCAGGGCCTCTCTGAGCGCACCTCTGGGGGCACAGCAGCAGTGGGAGGCTTGGGCTTGGTGGGATGATCCTCCTCTGCTTTCACTGGGGTCTTGACCTTTTCAATGATCAATGGCTCAGCTGGCATCGCATCAGCCGTGCTGTGTGGAGGACTGACACAGGAAGCCAGGGGCGAGGGTGGGCTGACTCCCTGTTTGGGGCCACTGAAACCCTGCTCTCTCTTCGGGCTCTCTTCAGATGCAGACTCGATGAAGAGATCACTGTCGAGCTCTGCCTCTCTCTCCTCCCTCAGGATGCTGTAGGCTGTGGGTGGAGCATGGTTGCCAGCCAGGCCAATGCCACCCTTAATGGCTGGGGGATTGTCGAAGGGATTACTAGGCTGGCTGAATGCACCCTTGCTATGAGGCGACTGGGAAAATGGGTTGCTAGTGGCCTTGGTTCCACAGCCGGCCTCACCGAGGGGAGGATCCTCAGACACCAGCTCGATCTCTGAGTCTCCAGACTCTGCACTGCTGCCATCACGGTCCCTGCTGCTGGCCTTGGTGACTGGGCTGCTCCTGTCATCCGCAGACTTCACAGGATCATCTTTGAACATGTCGGAGGAAGTGAATTCTTTTTCTGCTCACAAAGAAATGTGGAGACAAAAGAACATTAGAGTCTTCACTGACATTACAAACAAAGACAGAAGTGTGTAGCTCAAAGGCAGCTGAGTGACCATGATGTTCATTATTGTGGGATGAAATGTCATCTGACCATATGACAGGTTTTGTGTGTGTGTGTGTGTGTGTGTGTGTGTGTGTGTGTGCAGTGCCTACGTGTTGGTGAAGCATTGGGAGTGGAAGCAGGGCTGTCATCCTCTGGCTCGGATAGTGTCACCGTGGGAACACCCTGCACGCCCACACTGAGGACGTTTTCGCGCTCGGTCACGGTGACTGGTGGAGGCTGGGGCTGCGGCTCGGCTGCAGGCTGGGACTCAGTCAAAGTGATCTTCACTGGGCTGGCGGTCTGCGGGGTGTCTCCCATGTTACGATAGGAGCGGTAATCTGACAGTTCTTCATCAGATGGCTCCTCCACATAGGGGAAAGAGTGGGAGCCCAGAGCTGGACCAAGGTTCTCCTCTTCATCTTCCTCCTCATCCTCCTCTTCCTCATCATGTCCAGGGGTCTTGTCCATGTAGCTACCCAGGGAGTCACGTCCAATTGGAGGTGTGTCCACCAGGCCGCGCGCCTGCTGCCGCTGGCTTTGCAGGTCATCGCTGTGGCTGATGTCCATGTAGTTGTAGGCCTCTGTCTTATCTTTCCGCATGTCGTCATCCAGGTCAGAGGTCATCTTCTTGTTGGAGCTGTAGCTGCCATAGCTATCACTGGAGAAGTGTTCCACTGCAGAGAAACCAGTGGAGGACTTTGTGGTCTTGAAGTCGTCCGACAGGTAGGAGGCCTCCCGACCTGATGTGAAGCTCTGATTGGACAGCAGGGAGGTGTACACGTCGCCGTCATCATTCATTGGCTTCCTAAACAGGCCAGACATGTGATCATCTGCAGAGGTGGACAGGAGGAGGGAGGAAAGTGAAACACAGTGAGGTCAGATATCATCACAGCACAATGACACACAATAAAAAGCCTCAGAAGTTCGCTCCCGATGAATGCAGCGGAGAAGAATTACAGCACCGCCTATGTCACATGATCACACAAAATCAGCCAATGTCAACAACTTAGATTACCAAAGCTTTGCTGCTGTCAGGAAAAGGGACCGTGGCTCTGTGAGAGCACCACAGTCAGACTGGATGCATGGCTGTGCAGATCAGTGAGGCAGCAGTAACAGAGGGCACTTGTACCCAGGGCTGGACAAAGGGAGATTGTTCAGACCCCCAAAACCACAGTGCCACAACAAGAGTCTGTTCTAAGACCTGCAGGCAGGCGAAGCGGGTGTCCGTAGTCACTAACCCTGAATCTCGTGAAATAAACACGCACACAGGATTATACATCAAACCTCTTGATTGCAATTATGCCCACGCAACAGAGGATGATATCAAGTCCAGTACATTTATAACTTCTGATAGTCCTCAGATTAAATTATAATCTCAGCCAACACTCCACATGTCCTTAAAGCTACACGTCAACCATGTTTTAGGAGAGGAAAATAAGTTACTGATCACTACAATGAAGCTTTTCAAACTTTATCTAAAGGTGAGTTTGAACTTTGGATGACACAAGTTAGACTGTGAAGAGTCCTCCTTGTTGTGTTCTGTTTGAACTTCACATTTTGCAAGAGAAGCATTATTATAATTTAAAAGTAAAAATGCAACACACAAAGTACAAACTAAAACTGATTAATCCAAACACACTAAACTAGTTCAACAGTTAGGATTTTTACCAACATCACACTTTTTTTCAGTCTTGCGCCCATCCACCAGTTTGCATATTGAAAACATCACCATCACCTATTTCAGAATTCATTTTGTAGCGAGTAACAAACCTGATTTGACTAAAATACTTGAGTAAAAGTATGCATATTCCTTCAGATATGCAGTTAAGTAAAAGAAATTATTTGCAAAAATATTCATACGCCACTAATGTACAAAGTCTCCTAACAAATACTTGAGTAATGTCACGTACAAATAAAAAATGAAGTACACACACACAAAGACAAAGTTAAAGAAGTGAAAGCTGTACATCACTGGAGACCTCACGTCAAACTTTGTCCTCTGCTCATCCTAGAGCAGCGGTGGTACTATAAATAGGACGTGTCCAGCGGCTAGACTGCGTGAAGGGGGAGATTTAAAATAGTAGCCATGGGGTCTATCTTGCTCTGGAGGATGCAGACTGACTGACAGACGAACAAACAGGTCAGGATGTCCCGTCCCTCCCTCTGTTTCCTCTGTACAGCCCCCACCCTTCCCTTTTGCTGTCCTTTCAACTGCTCCTGCCTCGGCACATGCGGCCGCACTCGGTCATTAACAATACATCATAGCGCAGTACAATAGCATACAAACAACACATCCATGATGGGTTAAGAGGGAGGGGCGGGGGCGTGTTACACGGCAGAGAAATTAAGCTACAGGCCCTCAAACTCGAACACTTCTGTGCAGTTCAAATATGTAGTGGAGCAGCATTTGGAGTAAAACAAGCTCAGTTCAATGTCACAAAGGCCCCGATGTACCGCTACAGCTAACCAGTGGATAATCCTCTTAGTGTACTGCGATGGTACATCACCCTGGCAACACCAGCATAATCTAGCACTCACTGATTCACTGTACACATATCTACTATGCAGAAGTGGGATGCGCTCGGAGCCACTACAAACTGTGAAGAGATGATCTGTGGCGGTGTGAACTGCTCACCTGTAGGCAACACACCCCCTCTTTCCTGACACATTCTACTTTACAACACAAAGCGGCCCATCAGCAGTTACGTGAGGCATCTGCAAAAATTCACTTAGAAATGCACTGACGTGGCACAGCACTCAGAAAAAAATGCTTTACAGCTCTCGGATGAGATGGGGTGTGACAAGAGAGGAATTCGTCCCTCACATTGCTGCCACATGATATAATTCGGTAAGTGACAGGGTGGTGGAGATAAATAAGTAAGTCCCAGAGAGTGTGCTGTGAATTGTTGCCCTCTATGGAGTTGGCTCAGCTCCAAAACTAATGCCGCCTGACAAAGTATGCTATACCAGGCAGCACAGGCTTCTAATTATCAGAACACTGACAAAACGTGGGAGCAAAGAGAATTTGGAAAGAGCTGAATTTGCAAAATGACTTATCTTCCGCTTTGAAATGAAGGGCCAGAGGAGGGACGGGATGCTCAGTGGGAATTTCTCCTCTTTGAGATGTTCACAGAAAACTTTTAGATATTTACTTCTTTCATTTTGTTTGTTATTTGTCTTAATTATGTGACCAAGTTTAAAGAAAGAGAGAATACATTAAGACACAAAATGATTGCATGTGCAAGTAGAGAAAAGCCCGGAGGGTCTTATTTAGGGGCATTATTAAAATTACAGTAAACGGGAGGTGCTGTAAGAACCAAAAAAAAAAAGGACAACTGAATGTTACAAAACAGCTACTAGATTATTATTTTGGATGCATTCTGTAAATCTTCAAATTCATCATTCACCTCAGCACTATCACAGCTTTACTTTACATCTGTCTATCTGATGTTTGATAATGATGTCATTGATCCATCTGTGACCCGCTCAGATTCCCGGAGTTCTCTTTCACTCCTTGACCTTGTGAAAACCAATCCATCAAAGCTCGCAGCGCTCCTCTTACAAGAGCCATCTGTGCCCAGGACCTCAAAAAGCACACTTGTCTTGAAGGTGTAATAATTTTTTAAATATCTTATCATTCAGCCTTTGAATTGTTGCACAGTGTGGAGTTTGTTGTCTGTGCAGCTGTTCTATAAACTGATTCAAGGTGGAATGTTTGTATCCCTCCTTGTCATTGACAATCTCTTCAGCTACAATTTGTGAATGCGCATTTTAGGAGTCGCCACCTTTAATGTCAGTATAGGAGAATAATATGAGGGTGTGAGACACAGTCTATACTGAGAAACCTGAGGAACAACATCATTACGAGATGAGGTCGATAGGACACCAGCTGTGAACGGCTCTGATCTACCCTAATCCTTGACTTACAACAAAGAAACACCATCCACTAAAGTCATAGAACACTACAAGCAAATATAGTTCCAAATCAATCTGCACAGTTCAGATCAAATTAATCTGTCTCCGCTCAGATACATTGAGCTGCAGTACAATTGGTACCTGCCTTTCGCCATATTGATCTGTTTTTATGTCTTGCTTGGGATAGTTTTTTGGATAAAAGCACGAGCTACAGGAGGATCCAGACTGAGTGTCTGCATGCTGTCTGCTTTGGGTTAAAGCTGTCAATTTGGTATGACTTTAAATTGACATTTTCCTTTATTGAACAGACACAATGTGTTATCCAGGAATACAGAAGCAGACAGAGAGTCATTTGTAGACTACAATATATAGATCCCATTTAGAGGGACCATGTCTGCACGTGCCTTTGCAGACAGTAGCTCCCATGCTGTGAGCATTACCTCCACAGCACAGAGAGCTGGACTGAGACAGTGTGATCATCCTGGGATTTGTTTTTGTAGTAAACACAGAGAGATGGAAGGACATGCATTATCTTACCATTAGTTAATTAAAAGAAGATGAGAGAGAGTGGCTAGTCTGCAGGTATCTGGATTAGCACAAAGGTCCAATCAGAGGTGATTTAAATTTATCAAAAAGATAGGAGATATTTTTAATTCCAATATTTCCACAACAGTCTGAACATTTGAACCGTCTTTTCATCACGACCTTGCCTCTCTACTCTCCATCCTCCCCCCTGGATTATCTTGCATCTTTATCGTCTTTCCTGAAAAGATGTAGCACTGCTCGGCCCCCTGGGAACTCAGCTCTGGCAAGCTGAAGGCACAAATGCACAGTGCTGCTGGCTTATGCAGTCCAGTGGAGTCCACTAAGTGCTTTCTGTATCTCGTAGACATGGACAAAACCCAGACAGACACTCTGCTCTGCTGTCTCATCCTTGTCACCGAAGATACGCTGTAAGGGAGAAAGACTAAAGCCTAATCCTCCTATCAGGCGAGGGACTGGGGGATAACATGTTTCTCATGATGACATGATGGCTGAGAATAAAGTGATGCTGACTGTTATGATGCAGAGATACAGAGGTCTATGATGCAGAGCAGCGGGTTATTAGACACACCAGCTGCTAATACAGATATTAACTGTGGGTTGCTCATTTCAGCACAATCAGATATGATCATGATGCAGCAATCTTTTCTACATCCTTATTTTTCAAGCATCTTAAGTCCTTCACGGGTGCTGAGAGCAGCTACATCCACTGCACATGGGGCTGTTTGTGATCCAAAGCTTCTGTTCTGTTCTTTGGTAATTTAACACAGGTGAAATCAGCATTATCTGAGCGCTGTGGGTAGATCACTCTTGTGAACAAGATTTAGGACAGGCATGGATCGATTACCAACAGAAGCAATTCTATACATCTCGAAGGAATACGGTTTCACAATCCATACTGGTCCCAGGCCAAACTGATTCTGTGACCATAAGTTGAATTTTTCCAAACTTGAGCCACCAGTTTGAGTGAACCGTGTAACTGCGTCAAAGCGTCGCCGAGCGTTTAGAGGCGACAGCCAAATTTGACAATGATAAGAGCAAGTATAGCTGTACAAGGGGAAAATGTCCACGCTGTCCTGCTAGCTGTGATGAGATCTGCTCTGTGCCCACCAAGAACACAAGTGTCAGAGTGGATTAAATCCCTCGTATGAACACGAGAGCCACAGTAATGAGGCAGAGGTTTTCTATAAGGAATAGAAACATACCATCTCTCAGTGTGTGCCTGCGTGCGTGCGTGTAAATGTACAAGTGGAAACTTGTTTTGTAATCCAAGGCCAAAGCCAATTTATCAACTCCTATTTTTTCTACTCACAACTCTAGGATGATAATTTTAGCTTTTTGACATGTTTGCACTCAAGTTAACTCTATGTTGGTTTATGTCTTCAACAACATGCTTGTGTTGCATTAGTAGAGCAAATGAGATGACAGGGCCCCAATGAGACGAAAGTGGGCTGTGTTTCTTTTTTTTTTTTACATCCTCTCATGAATATTTCAGTGAATTGGTGAATGAAAGTGCTGGGCTCCAGTTTTGCTCACCTCATGAACAGTGAGCCCTGTTTCTCCAGGATTAAAAATAGCAGAATGAGCCAAGTACTGTGCTGAGGAGGGTGATGGATTTAGACAAGAGATATGCATGACGCTCAGACAAAAACAATAATTTCCCCCCAACAATATATACAGTAATCCGCCTACTATGAGTGAATACACAAACAGGAAATGGAGGATACTCTCACTAGTTAACGTGTTAGTCAAAGGCTAATGAACCAATTTCTGTATAATAACAGATTGCAGCTTTTTTACTGTCACTTGTTATGAAAACTACACTTACTTATGGTCTATTTATATAATCTCTGTGCTCCCCAAGTGTCAAGAATGCAAATTATGATATATCTATTCATTATACAGCAGGTGTAATATGTAGTAGTATCACAGGCCACTCAAAGTTCAAGAGGCTATTTGCTAATGCGTGTTGCATCCCATTCGTATTCATCCTCTTTTTCAATCCCATCAACCAAAGAGACAAGCATGGAAAACAATGGCTCATGTTTTATCCTTAATAACTTATGGAGGCTGGATCTATACGCAAGGCTTAATGGATTAAATTTGAAGATCACTCCCTTCACTATCACTGATTGGTTTACATACAGTCATCAAATAGGAATCTTATCCTGTGTTTTACACCCCTCAAGTTTTAAGTCAGACGAGTGTGTAGGTGTGTGTGAGTGTGTGTGTGTGTGAATCAGACGGCCTTGCTTGTGTCTCGCTGTATTTACGTCTCTAATGCCGATGTGTGTTTGTTGATGGGAGTTCCTGTGGGATCAAAATAAGAGCTAACGTGGCCCAAATACCGGGTGCTCGTGTTAAAACATAACTATACGATCAATGCCTTTACCTGTGGATGCAGTTTCCATAGCAACGGGGGGCCTTTTCCCATCGTCCTGAAAATGATGAAATTGTTGATCCAGGTCGCCCTCCGTCTCGCCGGCCCTCGGCTTTAATTCCTCACGCAGCTCATCGAATCGGGCCGGTGTGCTTCCAAACATGCTGTTTTTCTCAAACCCATCCCCAAACCACTTCCCCTCCGAGCCTAGATCCTCGCCGGGCTGAGCAGACATGCCTGTTGTCGGTCAGAGGAGACAGTGGTGTCTTGTGTACGGACGCAGTCCTTGCGGTAGAATGGAGACGAACACGCTGCAGCTCCTCACTGGATCCTGGTGTTTCTGAGCGCCACTGGTGAGGCGGTGCGGTCGGTCGGTCGGTCGGTCGGTGTGGGAGCAAAAGACGAGCGAGGTTGATTGTTTTAGTTCACTGCTCCGACGGTGACGTCATTGTAGCCGTGTTGCGTATGGTCTGTGGAAGAGTCAGACATGAGAGGTGTAGAACTATCAACGTGTCTGATAAAAGTGTCAGAACGTCACCAAAGACAAAATAGGCTTTATGTAGTGTAACACACTGATTGACATCAAATAGACGCGTCACATACAAATCTGTCATAGCGAACAGGTTTTGCAAATGAGATTTGAAAATGGTTGAACGTGTCTAAAATTGAGGCTGTATTGTTTCATAACAGCATCTCTATAAAACGAAACAGGGCTCGGAGCGAGGGATTCGAGATCAGGGATGTGATTGGTCGATCGTTGACACGTGACACCAAAATGTTGTACGTCTGTCTCGGTTTTACATGAATACAGTCATAGTCATAACTCCAGGCTATACAACATTACTCCTATTTTAACTGCAACCAGAACCCGTGCCGTAAAATGTATAAACTTTTGAGTATTTGTAGGTTTTGGTAGCTTCCGGGGGAGTTCTTCCGTATTGGCTTTATCTCCAAGTAATTGTCGAACCTCGGGTGCGAAAAAAATAACGCGGCATGGGCACCTCGCTCCGAGCCCTCCACTATCACTCCTGTGGCGTATATTGACTGGTAGTGTTACGCCCTCATCTGGCCACTCCTGG
Source organism: Brotula barbata (assembly GCA_900303265.1). Taxonomy (NCBI): domain Eukaryota; kingdom Metazoa; phylum Chordata; class Actinopteri; order Ophidiiformes; family Ophidiidae; genus Brotula; species Brotula barbata. The sequence continues at coordinate 40,806 of OMNV01015955.1, read as the reverse complement.
TATGACTTGGACCCCAAAAGCGTTAACATGGCTCCTTGGTAACCGGACGCTCTTGGCTGGAAACCAAACATTTCGGAGAACTCGGAGAGTTTGTGGCAGTGTTCTTTCAAGAGAAATAACGCAGTTAATTTGTCGTGTCAGATTGAGCTAAACGTAATAATTTAAATCTACTTGCCTCTGTTTAAGTCGTTAACGTCGGAGCAATGTAACGCATAGCTAAAGTTAACTCACTAGCGTTAATTATACTTTAAAAGAGTCACGAATATTAACATACATATTCGTGTGCGCGTGGCCGCTGTTTAGTCTACATTTTGGTGTCTAGTGGGCATTTCACACACACAGACACACACATATTCGGACAATTGTGGGACAGTGTGGACACTCATGACCTACATCGCCGCCTCACTTTTTCCTCCGCTGTGTTCTTCCGCTGTCCTGTGCAGGTGTAATCGGTGTTTTCCGAAAATATTGTCCGGTGTTTAAACACCTCTGACTGACGTAACCAGCTGACGGAATTTACGTGACGCGGCCCCGCGCGCCGATGCGGATGCATTAAGTAGGTGGTCGTTAAGTAGCATAACTTTAATGACTAGCTAAGTTAGCATCCGTGTACAGCTAACATATTCGCTAAACTTTTTGTAGTATTTTAATAATATTTATGCTTCGTGCCACGCATTTTCCCTTGATAGTAGATAGAATTTATTTCCAGTCAAATAAGCCCAATTTAGGACGGTAGTTAGGATGCAGAGTGAGAACCAAGGGCTTCACAGTGAGGATGAAGACATCAGAGAACTGGTGAGTCTGAGATGTACATCTACTTTCATTTGTATTTTCCTCTATCTAATATTGTCTTTTGTATAAGTTTTGTTTTTGTAACTGGTATTATAAGAAATACAAGGATAAAAAACATTTATTTGGCTTTGGTATCAAATGATATATTCAGTTATTAAGTAACGAGTCCGATTCACTATGCGGTCCATGTACGATGTATTTTAATTACATGGGACATTTACTTGTGTTTTCCTTCACATCAAATCCAATACAAGCATGGCATCAAACAATGTCTGGATAAATTAAGAGCAACACCTGATAATGTAACACATCTGTTATGTTCTCGTTTTATTGAGATAGTTTATGTGATATGTTTTATGTTGTTGTTTATGTTTATGATATGTTTATTGTTCAGTTTAAAATTTTGGACAATTTTCTGTACTGTAGTCTTTCAACTCAGTGTGTATAATATTCTTTAAACGTTTTAAATAATATTATAATATTACTGTATCATATTTATATAAACATATATGCAGAGTATATTCATGCTCTGTACGATCACTTCAGTAATGAAAGAATTCATGAATTTGAAAGAATTCATGTTAATGTTGGAAATAAGTTATATACTTTACAGTCAACTGGACCGTGTTTTTAATAAACTAAAAATATGGGCCATAATGCTTCATCTTGCTTACGGAAAGTACAAACAACCGCAACTTCCATATATCTTTCAATAAAAGAGTTTGTAAAGGAAAGGCAGCAGAATATGTTCCAGCGTATTTCTGTGGCTTTTTTGGAAATGGGATGTTTGTAAGGTAATAGTCAAGTAGTTGTCCAACTAATCTCAGTAAAAGATCTGCAACAGAATTTACATATTGGAACAATTTTATTTAGGGCTACTGTCAGACAATGTTGATATTGATGTCCGTAGACACACATGACAACATTGGAGAAAATGAGGAATATGATTTTTTTTCTTCACCACAGTGTATGGCTAATGGAGTGTCATATGAAAAAATTTCACAAGATGGGAGCAACATCAGCTCTTTGGAGGCCTTCTTCTCTGGTTATCCCCGGATGGTCGGGCTTTTTTTATTCCCAAAACTCTGCCGTCTCACAATAGTTGGCCAGGAAATAAGCCTTATTGAAGGCCTTGAGTCCTGCCCTCTGCTCCAGGAACTCTGGGTAGTCCAGTGCCAACTGACCGTAAGTTTGTTTGGCGCTAAGATTTCTTGCCACAATATTAACCAGCTTGCAGATGGTTAACATTGAGATAAACTGCAAATGTTGTTGGAGGACTTTCAAAACCTTTTAAATTTTAAGGATTTCCTTCCCACCATGAAAATTAAAGTAAACATTGAAATGTACATGTGGAATGCAACTTGTAGTAGGAACAACTCCATGATAAATAAGGTCTGTACACATTTAATTTGCTCCATCTCCATTGCATTGCAGGAAATATGCGGACTACAGAATTGTATTCAACTAGAGAAACTCTACCTTTATGATAATCAAATCAGTTTAATAAAGAATCTGGAAAAGATGATAAACCTAAAAGTGCTGTGGCTCAACAACAACCGCATAAATCAAATACAGGTCTGGAACCTTTATCTATCTATCTATCTATCTGTCTGTCTGTCTATCTATCTATCTATCTATCTATCTATCTATCTATCTATCTATCTATCTATCTATCTATCTATCTGTCTGTCTGTCTGTCAGTTTTTTAAAATTAACTATTTTAAATTTTTGTACATTTTTCATGAGATGTATTAATGTCTTTTTAAAGGGTTTGAATAAGCTTGAAAACCTTGAAGAACTCAACCTTGCTGATAACAATATTTACAAGATAGGTAGGTTTTTTAATCCATTGTTTATAAAAAAGATGTTCACCTGATGTAATAACAATTGAGAATAACAAAATAACCATTTTTTTAAAAACTCCTTGCAAGGACGTAAGCTTGATCATAATGTCAACCTTCAGCATCTGAATCTCTCTGGGAACAAGATCAAGTCCTTTAAGGTAAGATTTCTAAAAGTCCTCAAATTCCTTTTGTACAAAGTTTTATTTTTCATTGTTAACATCTTATTAAAATCCTTGATCCAAAATTTTTTTGTGAAATGTAGGTGTCAACACATTTTACGTAGTGTACATTGCTGACAGCCTTTACCAATTTGCTGTCTTTTTCGAGGGCATCCTGACAGGACGCATTTTTGATGGGAGTTAATACCTCAGATTATAGAATATCTTTATCTATCTATCTTTTGTCCAAACCCAGCTTTTTCTTTAAAGAATGTAATTATTGTCATTTATGGCATTGAGTGCCCACCACTGCTACAATCAAGGATTTGACGGTGAGGCTCCTTTAAGTGTTTATCAATTCATCATTTTGTCTTCTTTTCATTACATTATTTTTCTTTCTTAGCGGCTTGTATAGAGAAAACGAAGAAAGAAGATGACTGTTTCCTGGAGAAGTATTTGACATATTGAGCTATGTAAATGTCACGTAGCTATTTTTCAAATACGTCTCTGCAGTCCGCAGTCATCAGATCAAGGACTTAAGTTTCTTTTCATTACTTAGCAATAGAAGTTCTCATAAAATTACTACACACTGATCTCTTTTGTATATATGCTGTCAATTGTACGCAATAGTTACTGTATGATTAATTTGATGTAAAACAAATTTCATGTTCAGTGCAATAAAATATGGAATGCGTTGATGTCAATTTGTGAATAAAACCTGATAAGAACATACAGAAAACTGACAACCAAGCCTGTGTTCTCCTATTGTGACAGGAGCTGACCATCCTCTCCCATTTACCCCATTTGAGAGAACTATTACTGAAAGACCCCATGTCATCACCAAACCCAGTATGTCTGCTATGTAACTATAACACACACGTTCTATATCATATGCCGGGCCTCCAGCGACTTGACACCAACGATGTCTCAAGCCCAGAATTCAAGGAAGCAATTGAGGTACTGAGATTGTGTTCATTTGAGACTCTGAGCAGCTTATTTATTTATGCTAACAGCCTTTGCTTTTCCTCTAGTCCACTGTAATGAAGAAAATGATGTACTACAACATGCGCCTACGAAGTGCTCAAAGGAACCTGGCAGTAGCCCACACCAGACTTTTAAAGCAGAAAAGATCTCTATTACAGTTACCGGAGGACTGTATCAGGGCGCTCAGTTATGCCCTTAAAGATGTATGTACAAACAACTTGCAGTTATTTTCGTGCCTAATGTAAAAAATAGATATTGGATGTCACCTTCAGCTGCATTTCTGATCCCTGTTCTCTCTTTCGACACCTTCCCAGCTGGAGCGTGAACTCTCCAAGCAGCAGTCCTATTGCAGGAACCACACCTGCAAGGCACCACCCCCCTTGGTGGGGAGTTCTGTGGCTAGAAGAGGATCAACTGCAAACATCAGTCACCACTCAGAAATGGAACACAAAATCCTCTGCAAGATGGAAGCGCTGAACTGTAAACTCGCACTGTGGAGCAGAAGGATTGAGGAGTTAGTTTGTGTATTTGGATAAGACAACAGTGCTTTATTGAATTTAATCTTGCTAATACACACAAGCTTCTAAGTAGAACACTATGAAAATAATAATATTCCTTTGTCTTTTTTCAGGATTGAGGCATGGTATCAGCAGGAATTGGCCCAAATTACAAACAGGATGGACTATACTGTCCACTTTCTCTTTATGGAGCTCGAATCTGTTGGAAATATCCGTTTTGAAGAAGGCTGCCCTACAGACCCTTGGTAATTATTTTAATATCACTATTCTAGCTACTGATATTATGTTTGTGAAGGTTGCTTAAGTGCAATGAAAAGCAGACCTCAGTGAACCCAGAGTTTTTGTAATATCTCCTCAACAGGTTTGCTTCCTTTTACGATCTCCTGCTTTCTCGCTTCTGTCATGTGGACTATAAGGCACGTGGAGTCACTGGCATCAAGATCAGTTTGATTGTACGCATCCACAATCATGCCTTGAAGCTTCACTTTGAGGAGAAACTCTATGCCTTTTTAGCCAGGGAGGAGACCGTTTCATTGTCACCGTAAGTGAAATTGGATTGTAGTAAATATGATTTAATAGTACGTTTTGCCAATAAACATCTAATCCTTTGTAGAGTCAATGCTGCAGAATTTCATTTTCATGTAGCTCTGTGTCTCCAAAGGGTCTCTCTGGCTTTAGTTTAATACAATATAAACCTTTCACTCAGGAGTAGCAGTCGCTGGCTGAAGCATTTGTTCTACGTGCCAGATCCGCAGCATAGCACTGACATGGATGCAACCTTGCACATTCTTGAGGAAGGTTTCAAACCTTCAGAAAAATATAAGGTATTGCTCTGTTAGTTTACAGACCCAATAGTTATACAGCAGACTGTGATGAATATGAAAAGAAAAATAATCACAGGCTCCAATTTAAATTTTATACCAGGGCTTGGGAAGTGAGATTGGTGTACCTTTATCCAACAGCCTAAGTGTGGCCGAAAAGCCCAGAATGGAGTACGTACTGGGCCAGTCAAAGGCCCGTCAAAGCACCTCCACGAAAAGTAGGGATCCAGTCTCATTCAGATACGGTGGGTTGGTTCTGCTTATTGTATACTTATAATGATAATGCTAGATGTGATTATTTCTAAGCTGTTCTCTGTTCTGTCCTGTAGGTCACGTCATTATATCCAAAGTGTTTGTAGGTCACAGCTTTCCCATCCAACAAGGAGAAGCGGTAGACAGAAGCAAGTACCCCAAAGCCCATTCTGTTTATATGCACACTAAACACAGTGGAGGTATATAGCACATCAAAAGGTATGAACAGGAATGAGTTTGCTTGACATGTCTTACACTGTCATCATACTTTTGTGTTTTACATTCAGACCGATCCCACCCTTGTTGTAAACGACAAAAGCAGTGGTTTGTGTTTGATCACAATCTTGTCCTCCCTGAGTGCATCATATATTTCGAATACATCTGTGGGGTAAGGAATTCAGTCATTTCATTACTGTCTCCATGTTGACCTCTTTAAATGCCACCTAAACACGTTTCCTCTTGAGTTATACAGAGAGTGCATGAAGCATCTTTTCACATTATTATACACATTGAGCACAATTGAATGACGTTAAGCTTTCATCTCTTAATTATTGTACAACAGAGCAAATGGAAATACAATGATTCATGAAGTTGATCCATTAAATCTGCATATTTGTATTAGAATTAATTTCACGGACATGCAATCTTGTGCTTTTGTGTTTTGTATTAACAGGAACAAATGCAACCTACTTTGCTGGGCTTTAACACACGGAGAGAGGACTCTTCCAAAAATGTAATGGCGGATCAGGAGGTCCTCACCATGGAACCTGTGCTGAAACCACAAGCCAAGTTATTGAGCTTGGATCATAAAACTATACTCATTTTATCCAGAGCCAACGTACTCAGTCAGATCACCGTAAGTATTTGGCAGTGTAAATTTGATTTTGAAGCTCTCTCATTTGCTCACTCACACACACAATGAGCAACTATTTATTCTTCAGGTGCTGAATCTTCACGGCAACAGTCTGAACAAGCTAAGGGACATTTCCTGCCTCACAGCTTTGAGACATCTCACAATTAGCTTTAATAAGTTCACAAATCTGGATGACATTTCACACATGGTAAGAGTGATAAACTCAATGCAATTGTTGGGCTTAAACTGTCACAGTCATTATATTGATACAGTATCTTGCTTCTGCACTGTGGTGTAGCATAATTTAGCATGCTTAAATAGGTGAATGCTGTGATAGGGCATTCTTTGTATTCTTAGTGCTTTAATGCTGATTGGCTCTGTTACTTAAATTCCAGCCTAACCTTGAATTTCTGGACGTGAGCTATAACCAGTTGGTTACCCTACATGGGCTCAAAGGGCTGCATCAGCTCAGACAGCTGGACTTGTGCTGGAACAAGCTGACTAACACCAGGGAGGAGATGACCTTGCTGCGAAATCATGCCCCTGCCCTGCTGAAACTGGACAGCCGATACAATCCCTGGAACAGGGAAAGCAAATCAATACATATAAAACCTGTAGGTTGAATCTCATCACCATATTGCTATATTATGTATAATAATATAAACAATTAAGGCAGAATGAGTGGACAAAATAGAGTGATGCTGTTTTGCTTCTTCTAGCAAGATGCTGTAAGAATGATTATTCTTGGCCATCTCCCTAACCTTGCACACCTGGACGATGAGCTGGTAGAAGAGGAAGAGGCTGCCTGCGCTGCTCACATCGCTGCCGGATCCAAAATTAACCAGGTGCTTACAACATACATTTAGCTGTAGTGGCATAAAGAATGGGTAATAGAGGGCATAGGGAAATATATGAAAGAGTATCAAGAATTTCAGGCTCAACTCAATGTAAAACTAGTATGGAAAAAACTGGTGGGGGGGTAAAAAGAAATTTCAAGACTCAGGTTCAGTCCTGAGGCTACACCGGGTTCAGTTGTAATTATTTGGACAATTATGTTTCAATTGCCCTTATAATTTTATCGATCAATATTTTGTGTTAAACAAATGTTAATTGAAAATATGCTCCAGGATGCAGTATACATCAACATTTGTGTCTAGTAATTCAATCAGACCTGTTGATACTGTGGTCACAGGCATGTCTTCTGGCTCACTCACGTACTGACAGTGAACGTCCCAAGGGTCTCAACCTGCTATCAGCAGCCGAGCTTCTATGTCAACTTCGTCCATCTCCCTGGGACCTCAAGCAACCACTCCAACCAGATTGGCGGACAAAGGTTAGATTCAAGGAAGGCAGATTTAAAAAAGAAGACTTTATAATTTGGAGTAAATTTTCCGGTGGGTGATAGCACTGGGCAATTTTGTCATTGTAGTATTCAATATTGCCATTTTGTCATATCTAGGAAACAACCTTGGCTTGTCACTACATTTTTACACATCTGGGAGATAAATGATAGCCCAAAGCTTTTATTTCCTGTAACAGGCACAACAGCAAGCTCCAATTAAAAAAAAAAAAAAAAAAAGCTTTACAGTTGCAAGAACTAAAGACAAATTAGTCTCATATAATTATGCTTTTCAAGGAGGAAGTTCATTTATTTTCCAATTATGTATTACAATGTTGAGTAAATATGTCATGTGATAAAATGTCAGAAACTGCATTTTCAATTCATGACCAGATCACAGTCTTGAACTTGGACAGCCAGGGAATTTGCAAGCTCCTGAATTTGGATAATCTGGTCAACCTGCGATGGGCCTCCTTTAATAACAACGACATCTCTAAATTGGAGGGACTTGACGACTGTGTGAAGCTGGAAGAGCTATCTCTTAACAACAACTGTATCAGTACACTCAGTGGTCAGTCACACACGCATCTCACACATGCCACAACTATTACAGTCAGAGGGAAAGGGTTTTCAGGACACAGCTTAACAAGAATATAAAAATCACTAACATTAAATAATAGATACAACAAAGAGGTTGATTTGTCCTGAACTCTTAGGTCTGGATGCTCAAGAATACAGTACCTTGATCATTCCTGTTTTTTATATTGCGTTTTTCCTAGGCTTACCAAACTTGCCTTGCCTAAAGAGGCTAAATATGGATGGGAATCAGCTGTCTAATTTGGACGCCTCAGTCCTGGACCAGCTTCCCAACCTGGAATTTCTGTCTGTGGAGAAGAACTGTATCAGCTCCCTGCACGGCATCCAAAGGGCTCGCTCCCTTCTTGAGCTGTATATTGGCAGCAACCAAATTTGTACGACAAAGGACATCTACCATCTCAAGGTGAACCTCTGATAAACATGCATGCATTTTGCAGATTTATAAAGGTTTGCCCCCTTTGTCATAGTACTATCCGACCACCTATTATCTTTTCAGGCACTGGCAAATCTCATCATTCTGGATCTTTACGGGAATCCCTTGGTGGAGAAACTAGAAATGTATCGGATGTATATAATTTTTCATCTGTCCTCCCTCAAAGCATTGGATGGCGTTGCAGTGGTATGCATCAAAAGTTGCAGTCAGTAAGAACGCTCAAATTATGCAATTGTGGAAACATGATAATTATAAGCAGATTATTGTGTTCTCTAGGAAGTGACTGAGTTTGAGAAAGCAAAGGATGTGTTTGAGGGAAGACTAAACGCTGACATGCTAACAGACAAGCTGGGCCACTCTAATTACACAGAGATCACAAACTTCACCCTGCAGTCTAGCACCATCAGGTAGTAAAATGTCTGTTAGACAGTTAACAACACGTGAATGATTTTAGTAGAATAGTAATAAAAGTGAGCTGTGGTAAAATAGTTTAATGTCGAGGTTAATAAAAAATGTTCATCCCCACAGGATGGTTGATCTTGCTCCAGCAGAAATGTTCCTTAATCTGCAAAGTGTCAACTTGGAGCATAACAACCTCACCTCCTTCTCAGGCCTCATCTACCTGCCCAACATCAAAGTACAAATTACACTGAAAGTAGACGAATCAATCCGCTGTCTTAAAATGAACAGTGGACAAATAAATCACCTCCCATCTCTTTTTTTTCAGTCTTTGTTTCTGAACGATAACCACATCGAGTCCATCCTGCCCAGGCAGAAGGCACAGGCCCATTTGACAAACAGACAGATGTTGTACCACAAGGTTCACTCCAGTGGCTACGGCCCACAGGGCAAAGGTCAGAGGTAATATATCACGTTAGTCATTTTGATAGTAGGTCAAAGTGTTTGATCACATAAAAGTGAGCGAGATTCAAGTGGAATATGGACGAAATATCAACTGAATTTGCAGATTGTAACCGTTAGGTGGCAGCACTGACCACAATTTTTTTTGTATTAACTTCAGGAGTTTCTGGGCACTTGTAGATTGTAGTAGATATAGTAAGTGTTTGGCCATAAAAGTGGGAATAAGGCCAATCGAAATAATTATCAGCTTTATCATTTATCATTACATAAATATTAAATTGAAATTAATATGTGATAGACTGGTGAAGTGTCTACAGTGTACCCTGCTTTTCGTTAAATGACCGCTGGGATAGGCTCCAGCCCCACCTAAACCCTGACTTGTATAAGTAGTATAGATAATGGATGGATGGCTATTTTTTAACAATATGGATAATTTGTCCATTTACACTTTTCTGCAACATCAATGTCTCATGAGAATAATACAATAATTTTAATGCATAAACTAGAACATTTTGCACTACTTTAACACAGTAATACTGTGACATTGGAGGATTTGATTGCCCTGAGTTTGTGATTTCCTTGAGGTGGTCTGCACCTGTGTGGTTTGACCAGTTAAATGAGGCAGCAGGAGGGAGAGGGAGATGTTCATTTAACCACAGAGGTCGCAAACTGTTACTCTGGGACTGTGTTTAAGGGACGCCGGGAGCCTGGAGCCACTGATGGGCAGCCTGGAGGTGCTGCATTTGAGTTACAATGGCATCTCCAATATGGCCAATCTGCAGCTCAGCAGGCTCACCAATCTTAAAGCACTCTTTCTTCAAGGTACGTATGGTCGATCTACCACCTCTCCCTCACAAAGCCAGTAAAAAGTGCAGTGTATAGTGCCTATGAAAAGGCAAACACTGAGAGTAAGTCTCCCATAGACTGTAGGCCAGGTGGTAGATGAGGCTTGAAGAAAAGACGGACTGACGTTCTTTTCATCTGCTTTTGATGGCTTTTGATTGTGTTTTGCTTTGTCAGAGTGGTTTGCCCCACAAATCGGACCTTACACGTCTGGTCTTTCTTTTGCTTCAAAGCCATGCCTATAATTTCTGTGCTTTTTACACAAGGGACAAATAGGAAAAATGTTCATAAAATCTTTTTTGAAATTTTTTTTTTTTTGCTCTTTTTTTGTTCTTTTCTATGCTGTTTCAATCTTTTTTTACGCTCCACTCCAAGCAGTATTGATTATCAGTTGAAATGCAGCCCCATTGTTTTTCCAAGATTTCCAAGATTTTTCCTCTTCCTAGGTAATGACATCAGCCTGGTGGAGGGGTTGGAAGGACTTTATCGTCTCCAAGAGCTTATGCTAGACAGGAACCATATAAAAGTTCTTTTGGGGAACTCTTTCATAGCACAGAATGCCCTGCAGGAATTGCACATAGCAGAGAACCGGATCCGGGAGCTAAACCATCTTGAGCCACTGACTGAGCTCCGCAAGCTTGTTCTTGACAAAAACAAGCTCCAGGTACGCTCATCGACTTGTTATTTTGAATATTCAGATTTCTCTCGGCATCGTCTTAATGACTTAGACCATGGTGATTTCATGAGGTAAGCAAGAAGGTCATAGTAAGCGTTGGTGCAGTTCTTTTGTACCACCAACTTATTTCTTCATATAGAAAAGAGTGTATTTTATTCTGCCAACTGCAGTATTACATTACCCTTTGTTTGCAAACTAAGCCATGAAGTAGTTAATCATGAGTTGTTATCACCCCAGTGAGGCATATGAAAAGTAGGAAAGGAGAATCAACTTTGATTGAAGGTCACAGCTTTATGTATAAAGAGTGAACAATCAGGACAACGTGCAATCAGCTTCTCACCCTGCATCTGCTTCTCACCCACAGCAAGTGATTTGCACTTTTGTTGCAAGTTCCTTATTCCCTTCACGCCCTTAATACTTATGTGCATTCAATTAAGACATAAATCACAGCAATCATCCCTACACAGCAATCTTCACAATGGGGGTATCTTTGAATCACAATGAGAATCACTGCCATGTCCCTTTGCATGCCCAAACTCTCATATAAGATTAATGGGAGCTTGTACGCATAATCTCTAACATCAGCTGCTTCTATCCAGCATCAGAATTATGAAAGACATATGGCAGGCCATAGTTAGTGGGAAAAAATGAAACACGTGAAGGTAGGGAATGAAAAAACTAATCTGTCTTTCTAATTTTATAGGATATCACAGAACTTGAGAAGTTAGATGTTCTTCCTTCACTGACCGAGCTCTCAGTTATTGGCAATCCTGTAAGTACTACAGTGTGTGTATTGAGTGCAATTACAAATGTGAACTGAAATACAGTAGATTATTATCCATAAATGTTTCATCAGTAAATCTTAGTTATTGGAGTGCTTCACATATTTTCAATGACATGCAGTGTTAAGAGATTTGTGACAATTTGTGACAAAGACAATTCTCTTTTAACATGAAACCAAACCCACCAACCAATATCCCATCCAAAATACAACATATTAGCCCAGTTACTCTGGCCAGCATCAGAGACAAATCCGTTAACCAAATGGCAGGGTACAACTAGCACCCATCTGGACCTCATGGATAAGGACTGTATAAGGCCCACAGGCCAGGGCTTCCCCAATGTTCATGGGGTCATGCTCAGTTGTGATAGTCTGTTTACCACAAGCCCAACCCCCCTTTGCTTCCTATAGTGTGGTTTAATCCTGCCAGGAAATTGAGGCGAATGGCCACCCTGGAGACAATGCCTCCTGTTGTTGAATGCACTGCTTCATCCATGTTGCTGGACATCCATTAGCACACACTTTCAGTTGAAGCAGTTCTCCAACTGAAACAGGCTTGGATTTTGCTCAGGCCAGATGGGGCCCTCAATGACCAGGGAGCTATAGAATCTGCTGGTACCGGAATATTACATATACTGTATATATGGGACACAATAATTGGAGTACATTCTGATACCACTGTGCTGTATTTTTTGATACTAGTTTTGGTTATTGTAATTTATTGATACCAAGTTCTTTTATCAGATGTTTTTTTTTTTCCTTCCAGGTTGCTCGTCGTTCTCTCCACAGACCACCCGTAGTGCTACGTCTAACCCAACTGCAGGTTTTGGATGGAGAGGTGGTTACTATGGAAGAAAGGAGTGAAGCTGAAATCCTTTCTACAGAACCAGACGTATCAGTGAGGCCTTGTGTACACCTTCAAACATGCACATACATGCATGCACACGGAGTGGACTGTAGACAAATAGGAACAACCAGTCTGCGTAACAACTGAGGCAGGTTATGAAAATCATCACGATGCTTAATATTTTCATTTAGCTTTAATTCTGAAGAATCTCAGTAAAAGCTGAAAGTAGGGTAGAGGAGCTGCAGCTTTGACGTTGTTTTATTGTGACACTATAGGTGTTGTCATTCTCAGATTGTCCTGTATTGACTCTTTGGCTCTTACTTTCTGAAAGATTGACAGCTGTGATTATACTGCATAGTTGGGGCAGCAAAGACACTGAAAAACATTTTAATTAAATGCATTTAAGGCAACTAGATGATTTATACAATTTTTAATAATTTTTTTTCTTTTATTTGGTCCTTCCTCTATTTTCATGTGTTACAATGTAATGATTAGAAAACATAGATTTTGAAGAACATAGAACATATATATATATACTACTATAACAAAGATTGTGCTTTGATACATGTTTCAGCTGTCTCTCATGCTCAAATTAGACTGACCTACAAATAAATGGCAGCCTTGTTTATGTAAAAGCTCATAATGGGCCTTATCATGTGAGATGCAGTTTAAATGAAATGACATATTGGACAGATGCAACAACCAAACAGTAGCCACCAAGAAGAGGAAAAACATGGATCAAACTGGCTGACTGATTTGATGTTCACGTAATGAGAGAACAGGCCACTAAATCTCCTCTAGCTCTGAATTAAAAGCATCCTAAGCCTGCTGGCATCATCCTGCTGATTAGATGAAATGTGCCCAGCCGATAATGCACCAGTGGGTTTACCCCCTATTAGCCAGGTCAACACAACCCCCTCCCATTGCTAATAGTAGATGTGGGGATGACAGCAGAGAGACCGTGGGTTTTCTCATTAAAAACACTAACGCACACCTCCCCCTTTTGGTTTGTTACGCTGTTATATGTCTTTCTCATGCATTTGCTATTTTCATTTGAACATTGTTGTTGACGGATGGTATTTTTTTTCAAGGATAGATGCTTGTAAATGTGAAACAAGAGCAGTTAAATAATACATACCAATAGACATACTCGGTTTTGAAGAAGATATGTTGGATATTGTGAGGCCAAGATTTCTGATTCAGCCTTAACATTGAAGAGATAGATAGTTTACACACATTATCTGTGCTTTATCCAGTTTCTTTCTTTCTTTCTTTGACTGTATCAATTCTGACTCCCGTTTTTTTAATTTTACTCTGTTCTTTATTCTGTTCATTTAAAGCCTCTATTACAGCCATACTCCCAATGGGCTGAGCCTTCTCTTCCCTCTGCCGATGTACACCTTCCTGGTATGCTACCTTTTATGCCGCGTAACACATCTCTAAGAGTAATGGGTCTGAGTGGAGGAATGAATAACTTAATGCACAGCCATGGTATCCTGCAGTGTAATCTGGACGAGGCCCATCCTGACTCATGCAAGTGTGAGTGTGACATACCTGCTCTCAAAGATCACAGTAACTTTCTTGATAAATTTACTTATACATCACACAAGATTTATAAACAATGTGTTGACCTTTGTGAAATTTAAATGTTTTGTCATGTTTTGTGGGCACTCTACACATTTGACTGTATTATTCAGGTTCAAGCACTCTAAACCAGACGCGTGTTTATTCTCAATCACAGGCAAAAAACGAACACACAATAATGCTGCTCGAAGTAACCAAGCTGAAGTCATCACCAGACAAAGAAGAACAGGAGCCGGCCTACAAAGCACAAGTCTGTTTCCTGATTCAAACAGATTAATTACTGCATACCCTCGTTACGAGCGAGAGTTCAGGTTGGTGAAGCCAACATGTTTATTGCTGTGATCACGTTCCTTTAAGTAATTTATCATCTCTTTAATGTGAAATTGAACACGCTAACTCCTCTCGCATGTTGTTTTTACAGATTAAAAAATGGTGGCAAACCTCCACCCTTGTAGCAGCCGTGGGAGGAAGGCTTTGCTATTAAGAGGTGGAACATACAACATACACTCATACCTATCATCAATAAAGTATTTTAACACATCTATGACAGCGATGGCTGTGCTAATCTAATGGTTGTACATTTCACCAGTCATGTACTGTATCACAACAAAATATATCCTTTCACCAGGGTTCACATACATGGCATATAATATATAGAACATTATTGTTGTCATGAACTGGCTCAAGTTTCAGACAAGGAGGGAGAGTAATATGAGTTTTAAATAGAAAGATATTTATTAATTAAGTTAAAATACAATTACGACTAAACTAACAGAACGTTGAAGGGACAACATGTTATAAAGCTCAGTCAATTAGACTAGGTGAATCAAATTCCCATGATGACCGTGTAGACTCCTGCATGGAAGGCACCACACGGAGAACAAGAATCCTGTAGACAGGGTTGTCACATTGTGTATCATCATGATGGCGTTGTGTTAGTATGTACATCTTCCTGTAATTGTTGCTGAATAATTTTGGACATTAAAAGCAGACATTTTTTGAGACACTGTTTTTGTTTCTAATTGGAACATGCTTTGCTTCTAATCATTGGAATATACTTAACAGTCAGTCATTGTTGTAACTATTACCTTTCATTTTTCCAGAGCTACAGTTTAGTGCATTGGTGAATGGTTTTTGGCAGGAGTGATTAATGTAATGCACATGTTTCTATGGGTGGGGGAAACCCATGAATACATGGTGAAAACTTGCAACCCCCACACAGAAAGAACCAGGGTCGGCACAGGATAGAATAGATTTCTGTCCACATATGTCGATCAGTAAACATGGTAATCTGTCGATGTGATGTTTTGGTGTCACTTTTTACTTCCATCATTGGCCCTAATAACTGCAAAAACAGCCACAGATGTAAGGGTGTGTGAGGCTGGCTTGCATCAGGTCAAACGCATCTGCAACAAGCCCATAATCCAGCTTTAACACACCTCTCTGCAGACGATAATCTGCAGTCACTCAGATAAAGGCATAATCTTGAATGAATTCCAAATGGATTTGGGAGCCTGTCAGTGATGTCATCTTAGCCTCTTTTCAAAAAGTCCACCATAATTTCCCCTCTGAGAGGTAAATCTTACGTGTTTAACTTGTGTCTGAAAATGAACCGCTTACTCCTGATGAAAATTCTTAGCCTACAAATGGTTTCTGAATCTTTTCATTCAATGCCCTGTTGGTTATGGTAACTACCTCAAGTTTTAGACAAGATGTCAACTATACCCATACACAGTTTGATGGCAAATTTTCATTTACAATACGGACGATTTTTCAAAATTACTTCTGATGTCAAATATTGAATTTATGTGGCAGTTGTGTTTGTACAGCCACTAGGTGTCCTTAGAGCTCCTGTCCTTAGAGAGGCCCCTCCCCTCCCCCCGCCTTCCTTTTACACTGATACTCAATCTTCAGTTACTTTACCTCTTTATTGTTAGATACCAATCTATCAGTGTAAGGCCCTAGTCAGTCGATGTGTACATTTTTCTAAACATGCGAGGCAGCAGTCAATTCGAGGGAGCCAAAATGAAAGGCTCTTCCCAAGCAAGCCTCTCTAATGTATGTACTTAACTTCACTTAATTTGTGTTAATTCCTAGCATTAAGTCAGGCTAATGACCATGCAAGTGAGTGCACTGTCAGTACCTTGCTCTTCCTGACATCAAATGGCAGCTGATGGGCTCACACTGAAAAAAACGAAACTAATGTACAGATTTGGGGGCTCAGTGAGAGTACTCTAATGTATCAGGAACTGCAAAAAATAATTACACATTTTACTGTATATTTGTGTGCAGTATGTTCAGTATGAACATGATAGAAATATAACTTCATGGAATTGTCTGAGGTGGTAGTGACTATGCCACCTCACACAGAATGTTTCTTCTTGCATATCTGTCAGTATTTTAACATTAAAATGACATTTGCATGGATTTGTGAATTATTCATTAGTTTTGAGTGAACCCAGATGCATTGCCTCCCCCTCCCTCTCCTTTTCTCTCTTCTCTCTCCCCTCCTTGTGAGTAGACCACATGGTTTGTAGCTGGTTTAATGGGATGGAATGTGACAGGTTATGTTTTCATCTGCCTGATACGGAGCCTAGCCTGAGAGGGGGGGAGAAAGCATGGGAATAAAAAAAGAAGGTGGAGATGGAAAGTGAGTTGGTCTCTGCAGTTATAGTCCGGATTCATAATTAGACATGTTTATTCTCGTTGAGAATCAGTTAAAAATGATGCTCTTTCTTCCATCCTAACTGCACACACACACACAAAACACATTGCTCTGTATGGGGCCATTAACTCTGGTCCACTGAATCCCTACATTCTGCTGTATCTGTGCATTCAGAGTGCCATTAGTTCAAGACTCTGTAAATAATTGCTGAATGGACCATGTTTTCACTGCTATATACTCAGGTTCCAGTGTTGGGGGTTGATGTTGTGGGTGAAGTGAGAAGGATGAGAACACTGATTGATGTTTCAGGCAAGTCTCAAAGTTAACACTGTATCTTGTGCAATGCTTATGGAAGCATTATGTATAAGAAATATATGAGTAATCCTACATGTCTTGCACTTTTACCAGCTTGTATTAACTGCCAGAAGTGCAGCTGTTGAAGCCAAAATAATCAATGGGCTTAGAATTGCCGTAGTGAACAAGAACTGTTCTCCCTGCATTTGCCTGCTGATGGCAACCAAATGCAGGTCATCACAATAAAATAAATTATTCTGTTTTCAGAAGGTACATATTATGTCCCAAGTTCATTTTATCCCCCATAAATAGACCCTTCATTCAAAAACAATCTTGGCATATTGCTCCTCTAGAAATGTGCCACTGAGTTTTTGCCGTCACTTGTCATTATCCTGTAATTTGTTTCCTATGAGGCTCCCTGAATAAAATAGAAGGAAGGGAGAGAGAAGAAAACACAGATAAAAGACTGGAGTGGGAGTCATAATTACAATGAAAGAAAAATGCTTCTATTTTGCATAGACATTCTCTTCAGAACACAGCTTACTTAAGCGTTGCATCTGAACCGCTATTCATTTCAGGATGTGTGTGTGTGATTCATTACGTTATTGAACATGTGCATCATTTATCATATTATTTTGTATCACTCCAAATAGGCGTCTTGGATGAAATGGCCACTCAAAAATTGGAGGCATTTTCTAGGAACATGTCAGTATTTATGTATGCCTGTATTTTATAAGTACCCTCAGACGGTCAAGTAGATAGACATTTTTTTGGCATTTCTGCTTATTGTGATCTGCACAGTAGAGATAGGCAGATCAAATCTTCATTCAAGCAGCTATTCTTCTTCCTGCAGTGCTCATACAAATGGAGCAATGATTTACACAAGTATGCTGGCATGACTGACAAGCATTTCAGTTGCAGTCACACAGTGCAGACTTTTTTCTTTTCAAGACAAGGTAATCTAATCTTCCCTCCTCCATCAAGGACAACAACAATTTGAATTCCCTTTCCTCTACATCATTATTTTTCTCTACTGTCATTCACTCCGTCTTAATTGATAACTTCATGATCATGTCTGAGAGAAGGAGTCACTTAAAATCATGCTGGTTATATTGAAATAATAAAATAGCTGTAGGATTTGCTCTTTTTCTATTGCAAATATGATAACATGGATTTAGAATGTAATAATATTTTTAAT
This sequence comes from Brotula barbata, assembly GCA_900303265.1. Taxonomy (NCBI): domain Eukaryota; kingdom Metazoa; phylum Chordata; class Actinopteri; order Ophidiiformes; family Ophidiidae; genus Brotula; species Brotula barbata. The sequence goes on along the minus strand of OMNV01015955.1, from coordinate 22,466 downwards.
CCTCTGTCGGTTTTGAGGGTAGGGTGAAGCATTAGCATCATGACTTTAAGATACTAGTACTCCAAGTTGAAAAAATACTGAGAATCAGGAGTATAAACAGTTCAATACTGGGTGTCATTGTACTAATTAACTGAAAAGAGAGCTCTATTGCATTACAAACTTGATCTGACCGTCATAGATGAATGTAAATATCTATTTTTACGAGGTTTTCACCTTCATGTCACTCTGAACGAACCAAAATCTAATGGTGTTTGTTTTGAAGGGGTGGGCGGGGCTTTCGCGTTCTAGGCCAATCAGAGACTTCGCTCTCCACTCCCATTGGTTACTCTCTCTCTGTGTATCATGCTGATGTTGCTTGGCTTTCCTTTAGGTAGCTAGCGGCTAATATCAACGATAACGATTGTCGCCAGTTTCCTGATATTACAGCTCAAATCGTCACATACAAAATGCAGTATTTCTCCATCTCTCTGCACGACTGTTACTGGTAAGTTTATCCCACCCGGTGGCATCGCATTTAGACATCCTGCTGTTATTGTGTAGCTAGCACAAACAGGCTAATGAATAGTGAAGCTGAAGATACTGGTTGTCGTAGCAAGCTAACATCAGATAGCAAACAAAGGTAAACCTAAGAGGAATAGTAGCAGTTACAAAGAAACCCAGAAAACAGTTAACTTGTAGCTAAGTGCCCGATTTGGTCATCTTATTTTTGACTAATGTTTCAATTATTGATGTGCACAGGTTAGCTTGTTTGCTTGTCAACCAGTTATGACTGCTTCTGAGTTTTGTTTTCATGGTAACACAGGGCTGTTGCTCAAATATTGTATCTTAGCAGTTGTTACCTGTGAGCCAACACACGGCCCATGCTGTGCTATAAATTCAGATTTAAAGGGTCAGTCCTGGGTAAACAAGCTTACACACAGATGTGCTACTTTAAACTGAGTGAACGTACAGGCAATGAGATGCACTGATATGGTATCCTGTGGTGATTACAACTTTTATTAATTTTATAAATTTGTGCTTCCTGATATTGAGAAAAACTAGGATGTGAGATAATGTCAGATGATGTGATATAAATATGTGATTAATCAGAGATGAATGCTACAAATGTAGAGCATAAATTCAGACTGAATATTGTGTAAACTTTATGCAACTTATGACAACATGAGGCAATTACAAGATAGTTTTTCTCCCAGATTGTAGCTACAAGTCTGAAATTCTGTTCATGAAGTTGGATTAAGCAGAAATGATTGTTTATTAACAAGAAAGTCAACAACCTGATTTATTTATTTATTTTATTGCAGACTGCTTGTCGTGTCTGGGACAATGAATGGAAACCCTGCCTCAGCTGCGTGGAGATGACCTACCACCCCTCAGGGAATGGTCAGAATGGGGCCAGATGTGCCCCTTCTCAATGAGTACAAGCAGGAGTTCTTCTGGAAGCGCTTCCCCCAGACAGTATTGGGAGGGCCGCGCTTCAAGTTGGGGTACTGCGCCCCGCCATATGTCTATGTCAATCAGGCTGTCTTGTTCTTGACACCATGGCTTTTTGGGGGCATTGGTACTCTTCTTTGCCAGGTACAGCTTCTTCAGGAGCTCCACGCCGCTGTGCTCTCTGGTATGCTTATGTTCGGGGCTGCAGCGGGTGTCCAGGCCCTGGCACTGTATGCTGCACGGAGGAGTGGTGCAGTGGAGAGACTTGGTGCACCTAACGTCCTGGTAGATGAAGAGGAAGTAGAATTCACACACTGTGTCAGCCCAGAGACTGTCAGGTTCATTGCTCCAGGGAAGAGGTTTGGGCTGAACGTGGTGCTGCATACAGTACTGGCTGGGTTTCTCTGTGGTTTTGGGACATGGTATGTGTTCCTTGGCAGACTGACTGCTCTTTATGACAATATTGGTGTGTCCCTCATAGTCTTTGTCCTGAGTTGGATGACACTGTGTATAGCGGAATATTCCCTTGTTGTAAATACAGCTACAGAGACGGCCACTTTTCAGGCACAGGATACTTACGAGATCACCCCACTCACCCGGCCCCTCTACATTTTTGTCTTTATTGCTGTGGACTTGGCTGATAGGTGAGGAACAGCAACACAGCTGTCTAGTTATATCAGACGTCCTCTTAGAACATACATACACTTTTCAATTTTGAAAGATTTCATGCTGCTCTAATCTCAGTGCCCTGCTGTGATTCAGGTTCTCTGGCCCGGTTCCTGAGCTCCAAGTGGCCAGTCAGGTTCTCCATGTGCTGTTCCTCTTCCTCCCTCTCCTGTGGGCTCTAGGAATGTTGTCTCCCCTGGATGCCCTGCTTCTCTGGGCTATGGAGCAGGCCCTTGTGTTTGGTTTGGGAGGCTCATCCATGTCCAGCAACCTCAGGTATTTACTAGAACAACTAAAGAAAGTGTCCAAATTTAAAAGCAATACTAAACGCCTGTTTCTCTAACTTAACCAAAAGTTATGAAAGTTGACTAGTAAATTCAAATGCAATAAACACACATAAGGACATGCAAATGAATCCAGTGGCACCTCCACCTACCTTTACCTAAACTTTCAGTGCAGATACAATGTGTGGGTTATAAAATGCACATTTTAGTATTTGAAATTAAATATGCATAAAAGTTAAATATTTCACCATGATTTTTGAGATCAGATTTTAAACGTATACTTTTTCAAATCACAAATTATGTGTCTCTTTTATCCGTAATCCCATCAAGCTATTTGGACTGCATTTCTACAGGGCTTTTTTCCAAAGAGCTTTACAATGTTTGCCTAATCTAAATTGTAAATTGCCCAAACATGGTCTTCCAATTGGCGTGTGAGCCTGACACTGAAGGACCAGCATATGGAGTCAGCATTGTGGAAATAAGTGGAACAAGTCTACTGTTGTGCATTCAGAGCAGTTTGCCCGTGGTGACTAACCTGTCCTCCTAAGTAGAAGTTCTACTGAAATGTGCAACTGCAGTTTTTGTATTCTCAGGTCCAACTTTTTATGCTGTCTTTCAGGCTGCTAATGATGTTCGGCATATCTGTCGGCATGGCTGTATGTAATTTCCTCATTCCCTCTACGCTGGGTGTGGTTCTCTTCTCCATTTCCACTGGATTTCTCTTGAGTCTGGACCTGAGCCAGGTTGGCACACTTTGTAGACGTTCCGGAAGAGCCTGTAGAGAACATGCATGGAAGCCTCCTCGTAGCTCCTTTGGTTGGAATCTGGGCTGCAGGGAGCTGGTGCTACATTTGAGCTTGCTGTTGGTGGCAATGGCAGAGGCTGGGCTGTTGCATCAGTTTATTGGCTTAGCTCAGTCCCAGAATTTGGTTACAGGACCACAGGCTCCTGTCAGCTACCTCCTCCTCATACTCTTCTGCCTCTGCTGGGCTCTCAGAGAGATCCAGGGGGCCTATGTGTTCGGAGGCGTGTTCCTCAATCCCCTGTATCCCCGAGGCATGTCAAGCGTGCAGACATTCAAACAGAGGAGCAGAGGTTTATATGTTGCTGCAGCAATAAGGAGAGTCATTCTTAATCTTGGTGAGCTTTTATTTATGTTAATATGAAAGTTTAAATGTCTAGAATTCATACCTCTGTCAAGATAGTGTGTGTTTTTTAACCTTATACTTACTGATTACTTTGACAGTGTCTCCATTTGCAATGATTGCTTTCCTGTCTATGGACAAATCTGTGGAATGGCTCCATACAGCTTCCCTTAGTGTGGGATTCACGCGGGCCTTCAGAGTGGTACGCACACACAGTTTCTGTAAAAAAAAAACCAAATACCTGCATGTATTGAACACACAAAGCATTTATCAAAATAAGACACATTTCATTTTAATCCACTCTTGGCACTATGTCATTCAAGAAGGTGTGTCTCGTAGTTGCTTTTGATGTGCTTGTGTTTTGCGTGGTTTAATGTGTAATTATGTAGTTCTTTGGTTGGTTGTTCACAGGTGTGGCAGAGTTCAGAGGATGCCCTGCTTCAGATGGCAGTGGTGATCTTGGTACGGCTTGCAGCTGGAGATAACATGTTGCCAGGCTGGGACAACCTCGGCATTGGAGTTCAACTTCTTCTGGTGAGGTCAACTTATTTTTTCGTTCTTTTTGCACCACGGGGCCTTCAATAATATTAATGAAAAATTAAATTATGTAAAAATATGCATGCAGTGAGGCAAATCTAACAATATTAAATAGAAAGCAGCTGACAGCCATTCAGCATCCTCAGTGCTATTGTTGTTTGTTTCTGTCTGACCCAGGTGGGCCTCCTGGTTGACAGACTAATCCAGTTTGTGGCCAAGCTAAAGTTCACCCTTACTGTTTTGGTGACATCTTGGACAGAGAAGAAACAGCGCCGTCAGTCAGCTGGAACTCTACTGTCTCTGAACACCTCCCTGTGCCCATTGGTGCTTGCAGTGGTGACTCTCTCCGCCCTGCTGTCTGCCCCTCTACTGCCCCTTTTCACCCTGCCAATCTTTCTAGTGGGTTTCCCAAGGCCGCAGCGAAGTTGGCCAGGGCCTGTAGGTACTGCCTGTCCCTGTCCAGACTCCATCTTCTACCAACAGATGAGTGGAAGTCTGGCCTCTGCTCTGAGGACGGCCTTTGCAAGAGGCTCACTGGGTTAGTTTCCCTGATGTACCTGATATCTTTTTTTTCCGTGTTCTGTCTGATGCATTCTTTAATATGAAATGGTAAAATATAGTCTACAAAAGTATAATATATTTATTAAAGTCTTCCATGGCATTGTGCTATACCACTCTTAAATAGGCTTTGAAAGTTGAAAAAGTATGGAATTGAATCGAAACCTGAACACATTCAACCAACCCCCAATATCCAGCCTCTTTATTTTGTTTTGCTTTTGGATTCGGATGGATAATGTTATCCACATAATGGTGGGTTGGTTATTAAATACCACATTGATAACACAGAATTAATAGTGAATTTCAGCCATAATGGTTCATTCTTATCAGACAAATCCGCCAATTCACCATGACAAAACCAAAATATTGTAAGAGCGTTAATATGATAAAGTAGGAGAGACTCTTCCTTATTTTATTATTTTATTAATCCTCAAGTACTGGCAAGGAGCCATGTTTGTAAGGTAAATTAATGATCGTAACTCGCAAACAAAAGAAAAAATTCAAACATTAAATTAAATATGTCTGTACGTCTGGGGCTCCGTGACCCAGCCATTTAAGCTTCAAATACCGTAGACAACATCCAGCTTTTTGAAATTATTTTAATTGTCTAATTGGCCTCCATCAGCTGCCAAGTATTGCAAGGTAACCAGCAAATGTTTGGTGTTTTTACTTTACTTTACCACAAAACATTAATAGCAAAATGAGAGGATAGATTTTTCCTTCTCTTGTATACAATATCTTTTCTCTCTTTTGATGCTAATAGCCGTGACTGAGCTTTTTGATGGGTCAAGTAGGGACTGTACGCACACAAAAGAGCAATGAAGCAGCATCTCGTATGTTTTAATATTAAGAGGAATGTTGTTGTGAGCAGCTCATCGGAGTTGCTGGCAGTAATGCAAGCTCGTATGATCCAGTTGAACATCCTGTGAAGTGACCCAAAAAATAACTCTGATCTGTATTCAACTCATCTAAATGTTTCCACACCATTAACTGCGTAATACTCTTAGAACAAACTGAGCTGCTGCTGGGATTGTGTACTGCTCTCCGTGTGGTATCCGTAGAGGGCAAGAGACGAGACAAGACAATGCAGGAGAAATGAGTAATTATTTATGAATTGATGACTCTAAACAGACTAAAGATGCTGCGGTGTCGTAATTCAGTGTTTCTGCCCATCTGAGATTTAGAATTCAGAATAAGCGCTTGTTAATGTTCACAGTATAGGGCATTCAAATTAATTTGGTTAGTCGTGATTAATTGTGATTAAATTCCAAGAAAATTTAAAGTTGCTATTGATTGTAAATGCAGAGAATGAGATTGCAGATTACAGCTGCTTTGTTGATTTTGCTGATGTTCAACCTTTCTCTGCCTTTGTCTCGAGTCCTCAACTTGAAGCAGCTCGATTTTGAATCTAGCAGTGTTCATCGGCTGTTGTAAATTAATGTTGGTGGGCTGTAAAATGAATGCAAATGCATATCACATATTTTGTCATATTTTTAAACACACTGTGCTCATAAAAAAGAAAAAAAAATATTAGATAAAGCTTGAGCATATAAAATTGGGATCAACAAGAAAATATTGCTATTAATCACAATTTAAAATGTAAGTGTTTGGCAGCCCTTTCACAATCTGACAGTGTGTAGTGTATTTTGCTGTGTATACTGGAGGCTGTGGAGTCGTGAGCAGGAAAGGTGCCTTGCCAGCATGTCACTTCCCATCATGAGGTAGAGCCTGGGACAATTCCAAGATGTCATTATGGGATATGACATTATCCTTGAGCCAAACAAGCCGTAGTCAACTTTAAACAAAAGCCTCCTTCACCCTGCCACTGCTTTTCACCTATTTTGAAATAAATGTACAATGAAAGGCTTACAATTCTTCCAAGGTGCCTCCCTCAAGAGGAGAGATTCTATAGAATGTAATGGAAAGCTAAGGCCAAGAAGTAATGATATGTTTAGATCTGGGTGCAGTGAGCCAGTTGAAATAGTATCATGACCTTCCTGTTCAACTGTGATGGTGTGTGTCCTCCAGCGGCTCATCTAGTAGTATTCAGCGGTGATATGCACAGCTGATGTAAAATGAAAGGGCTGTGCACTCGGTGTGTATGCGTTAAATACTGTATGTTTTCCCTTTCCATTGCCCTCAAGCGCCTTGTCACATCAAACATGTTGGATGCATGCACGGCTGATGTTTGTCTCTTCCATACCATAGGTTCTTTAGCCCCAGGCTCTCATTTTCTTGGCCGCTTTCAGGACCGCATGGTTTGGATAATGATCTTGGAGAGAGGATATGGCTATTGTACCGTCAATATTAAGGTACTGTATCTGTCTGTGTGAGCGTGGCACTGTTTGACCTTTAAGAATCGCCTCTGTTGAAGTGCAGTCATTTATAATTTTAATTGTATCACAGGGTCTTGAGCTGCAGGAGACGTCTTGCCATACGGTGGAGGCACGGAGGGTGGATGAGGTGTTTGAGGCTGCTTTTGAGCGACCCGAGCGGCTTGGTTTCACCCAGGGCCTTAATCTACACTGGGGCAACGCCCTCACACCATGTGCCGCTCTCCCCATGCGAGTCTACTCCGATGCTCGAAATGTCCTGTCTGGCATCATTGACTCTCACGACAACCTGAGGAAACTGCAGGATGACTTTCTGAAGGCGCTGGTCTGGTTGCTCCTCCACTACTGTGTTCAGAAACATAGAGGACTTCAGTGGAATGGTGAAGAAGGGCCAGGAGGTGGAGGCAGGAAGTCCCAGTCTTCCCAGTTAGCCCAGACCACTTGCCAGCCAGTGGAGGCTGTCGTGGTGGAGTCCAATGTGTCCTCTCAGAGATTCAGACAGGACAGCTCTAGCTTGACCTCCCTTGGTGATTGGTCGGATGAGGATGACCTATTTGGACCCCAACCAACTAAGCGGACAGTGGCATTAGTGACTGCCGAGGCTCAGCTGGGGCAGACAGAACTACAGACTGGGCCCTCTCTTCCAGGCTCTGTGGAGATGGACAGCCTGTTTGAAAACATGGCCCTCTCGGCCCTGCAGCCACTCCAGCCTCTGGGACTTGGTCTTGGGATGCCTGCGGTGGATAAAGGTCAGAACCCAGAAATTTTTAAGGAGACTCCTGGCTCTCTCCCTCATCTGAATTTCAGTTGCCCTCAGTCAGAGGTGTTCAACCTCCCGACTGGATGGAGGACAGCCCCCTTACTTCCATCCCGCCTGCTGCAGCTCAGGACTTTGTTCCCTGAGGACTGGTTTCGTTTTAGCCTGGGCCAGTTTGGGCCTGCTGTGCAGGGTGAAGCCTCAGAAGACATGAGTAAAGGCCTAAAGGAGGATGAGGCCCTGAGGGAGCTGCATACACAAGTTGCACTGTCATGTCTCATCTCCCTTGGAGCAGAGTCTGCCTTCACCAGCCCCAGTTATGTCTATAGACTCTACTGTGGAGATGTACCATGGACAGAAGGACTCGATTGGCTCTCCTCAAGTAAAGAACTTTATCAGCTCACACTTCGGGCTTTCAGGTAAAATTGCCATTCTAGGTAGCTAAGTGCTTTTTAAAATGTGGCCCAGAAAATGTTCTGTGTGTCTTATTTTTGTTTGCCTTCAGGTACAGCTTCAAGTTGCTGTTTGATCAAGCAACCTTGGGGCCGATGGAGGGTCCAGATGAATTGTTCAGCACCTTGGAAGAATATGAAAGGGACTGGTACATTGGCCTGGTGACTGAGAAAGGCTGGCACGACAGTGTCCTTCAGGAAAAACCCTTCCTATTTTCTTTAGGACATGACCTCGCTATGGTATTTATACACTCAACTCACTGATTGCATCCTTTGTCATCAAATATAAGTGGACAGCTATGAATAACTTACATGCACTGTGATTCAATTATTGGCATAACAGTTGAAGTGTAGGGTTACAATTTGATGCCAGTGGAGGTGAAATCTAATATATTATTCCTTGTTTGTCCACAGGGTACGTACACAGGGCGAGTCTTGTCCCTGCAGGAACAGCTGGTACAAGTGGGACGTTTGAACGGAGAGGGGGTCCGTGGCCAATGGGCAAACCTGTCCTGGGAACTCCTTTATGCTACTAATGATGATGAGGAACGTTATAGCATACAGGCTCATCCTTTCATGCTCAGAAACCTAACTGTCCAGGCAGCTGATCCCCCTCTTGGGTACCCCATTTACTCTTCTGCACCCCTCCATTTCCCCTGCCTCTGACAAACAGACTTTAGGGAAGGACGAAACTGCTCTTCAGTTGACATTACCACAGTAAATATCAATTTTCTAAGCTAACGGTTGTTAAAACATTCAACACCATTTATTTTTGAATGGGTTGTGGCCGTAAAGAGTAAAGTATCTATGGGAACCTATCTTGTTTTTCTCCTGAATTTGACAATAATACATTGATACACAGTGGTATTTTTCTACAAGGTACAAAGTCTGTTATTAATAATATGGATTACTTCCAAAGCAGCACATTAAAAAGGTAAGTTTGCTTTGAACAAGTATATCTAAGAACAGTTAAACGTTGATCGGTTTCCATAGACACACTTAGGATTTGAAGTCTGTTTATGACTCAGTTCAATGCAAGTTAAACTTGGATTATACTGCGATTGAGGCAATAAATCTTTTTTTTTACCTAAATGCAATTGAGATCAGCACAAATTGAAGTCGGCTTCCTCAGAGTAACAAAGATAATATGATTGGAAATTGATTTGTTCCAGAGCAAGCCACCTCAACATGCATTTCCTCAATGGAGGATTCACCTCATACTGCGATTATGCATGTATATTTGGAGGATGGCGGAGTTCTGTCGATTCCGTGCGTTATACGGCTTAATTGCATTTTTGCCTTAATTCCAGTACAGACAAATCGTAGTGTTGAGTGCATGTAAATGTAGTCAATGTGTGTGCTTCAAGAAAGTGAATACTTTGGCTCACCTTCCCTCTAGGAGACACCAGCTCGATACCTCTTTTTATTGTACTTTAAAATCTTTCAATTTCCAGGTGTTTTCCCCTTCATGGCCACAAAATGGACAGATATTTTAATGTTTTGTTACAATTTGAGGATGTGCCTTGGGTATGTCTTGCCGTATGTGTAAAGTGATTAGTTAATATTTGCTATTTTTTGTTTACAATTCACTTGTTTACAATTTAGAATGAATAGTTAAATTTGTCCATAGTGTCTTGTAAATATTGTTTTTATAAGTGTTACTGTACATAACTAAAATAAATAGCTTGGCAGAAGCAGTTTTGATGTTTCACTCGGCAAAAATGTCTACGCAGAATTTTCAAATTCGATGTTTATTTGAGATTCAATCAGTTAGTACCACTCAGTATTTCCTCACACATGTAGTCCCAATTCCTTAACGTCAACGTAAGTCTCACAATATAGTGTTTTGTTGCATTTGAGATAAAAGCACTGATTATATACACATAAAATAGAGTTGCTAAAATTATAAGGATGATAATTAAAAAAAAATAAATGACATTATTGTTATTGAAGCAACTTTTCATTCACACAAAGAGATTCTGCAGGAAAACCTATCACCGACTTTTATCCTCTTCAGTTTGACATTCAGGAAGTCTTAGACTTTGTGAAGTATGTAGAGTCTGCATCCTACAAAAGAAGAAGGTGGCTGTTATGTAAAATACAATTTAATCATCTACTAATCTATTAATGTAGTTTTAATGGACAATCCACAGTATTCACAACAGCCCAGAAACATAAGTCTAGAACTGTTCAGGAATGATATTTACATTTTAGTATGTTGTGTGAACTACAACACGGTTGCGGTCTCCCTATTCAGCCTGTCAATGCTGAGTGATGAAGATGATGTCCTGCCAATGGTACCACGACCTTTCTGCATGCCCCTCAGCTGTTACTGTCCAGCAGAGGCCACCAGACACACCGGTCAGTCTGTTAGTCTGTCAGCACTGCGGGTAAGTAATCCCGCTGACTGTCTATCCTGGCCACCGCCACCTTAGACTGAAGCAAGGTCAGTAACAGCTGAGGGCTCCTAGCCGTTCAGAGACAGCTCTACGTGGTGTCTGCCACATTCTACTTTATTCAAGTATTTTCAGTTCTTTCACACTGAGAATCCGCCAGTCTCAGGGCGGATGGCACATGGTTAGTCTCAGGGGTCAAACTGACAACTTTGTCAGCATGCCTCAGTAAAAATTAACATTTGATCCAGTCGTGATAAACATTGACAATAAACTAAGAAATCTGAGTAACATACTTACCAAACCAGCTTTGAAAGCCTTGATTCTTTTTCTGACCACCAATTTTTGCACAGCAAATGCGAAGGAGTATTGCCATAAGTAGTACAACAGGAGGAAGGGCTGCTCTGCTATCCACATTTCCTTGACACCATTGGCAATTCCCACCAGCATTAAACGCACACAGCGGCTTGTGGGCATCTTGTGATCTTGATTACCAGGTGTGGCCAAAGGCTTAAGTAATGGAAGAGAAACTGAAGCTTTAAAACAGTCGAATGAACTCTCGATACATTGTGTGATTAAAAAACTATAACAGTGAAATGTAATATGAAAATTAAAATATCATGCACCATTACCTTGTTCAGTTCCTCTGTGTAGGCGTTGTTGACAATCATTGACTTAACAGGCCCTGGACACACTGTGCTGATGAGTATGTTTGGATAGTCCACCAGCTCCAGCCGAAGAGCATTGAAGAAGCCCTGTGAACAAATGGTTACATCAGCAACAAGATGCACACATTCAAGAAAGGCCTGGAGAGATAATAACATAAAGTTTGTATTTATTTCATATACTGTATAATACTAAGGTTATGAGACAAACCAAGCCAAATGTCTTACACCAGCCAAATGTCTGGTGTACAACAGATAGATTTTCCACAATCCCTATATTTATGATGTAAAATAAGTTGTAATGCTAAATAAAAATTGTGCATAAAAAAAGTAAAAACCCAGAAAAACACCTGAAGAGCATGTTTGCTGGCTGAGTACCCAGTTGAAAGGGGTACTCCAATGAGGCCGGCCAAACTGCTGACAGTCACAATGGACCCAGTGCCTCGCTGCGTCATGTGAGGCAACACCAGCTTGGTGAGGGAGATCGTACCCAGGACGTTCAGCTCCATTATGGCCTGGTAAACATCCATATTGGTCTCCAAGCACAGAGAACGTTGGCTGCGGCCACCGTTGTTAATTAAGATATCTATCTAAATTGGATAGGGTGTAAGATAATAAGAAAACAGGAAAATATTGTTTGTCAATAATCACAATGAAGACAAAATTGCAGTCTATCTGAGGACGTCATGTGGCCTTACATTTCCAAAGTGCTGGATTGCAGCTGTTGTTTTTGCTTCATGGGATTTCCTCTCCAACAAATCCAGTGGAAGAACAAGAATATCATCATCTTGAAGGCTGGATCGCTCTTGAAGGATAAATTTGTGGTATATTTTTTAATTGTATATGACTAAATGGAAAAGGTACAAACTAAAATACACATACCAGTTAATGGTGTTTCGGAAAAGGAATCTATAATTCAACCGCTCTATGTTGAAGCTATACTGTCATCATGTTATCCCGTAATCCCCTGTTGGGCAGACTTTAATTATAATGCAGCTCACCCAAACAGAAAACCTTCACTTACCTAAACATTGACGTTTCACCCTATTTAGTTCATCCATCCGTCGTGAGGACAAGATGAGGCGACACCCGCAGCCTGCCAGCTGGTATGCAAGCTCCTCGCCAATGCCACTGGACGCTCCAGTGACCCACACCACCAGTCCTTTCAGTTTGGACTCTGCGGATAATATGAAACAGCTGTTAACATCTGTCACAACTCTAGCCAGACTCCATGTATAAGCTGCACAGCTGATATGGAAGCTTCTGTGGTCATTGATGATTAATCTGAAAAGAGCACAGTGACTTAATCAATAAACTTGATCTTCATCGCCGTGGGTTTCCTCCCACCTCAAAAACTTGAAGCTAATTAGTGTCTAAACTGCCCGCAGGACTTAAAGGAGCAGTATGGATAATAGAATAATGGATAAATTATCACAAGAAAAAATATGTCGTAATTATAAGATACTAAGCCGTAATTATGAGATACTATGCCGAAATAAGTTGTCAAAATAGAGTAAAAAATGACAAGTTTGAGTTGAACTTCGTTCACTCACCTGGCCTTTGTCCTACTAAACAAGCCAACCGCAGAATGAAATCAGCATCCGCAAAAATAAAGTAAAGCAGCTGAGCTACTATACAAAGTGTTATGAAATAGAAAACTACAGAAACTAAGCAAAAATCCATTGTCTGAAACTACTGCACAGCACACCAACACAGCTTAAGTCTGTTACGACGTAGACCCCAAGCATACGGATGCGCGGCATCAAACGTCATTTCCTGTTATGTCAAAATACTTTCAACATTAAAGCTCGATACGGAAATGCACAATGATAATCTATCCATATGTTTATCCATCTTTCTGTCCATTCATCCATCCAACCATTCATCGTCTGTCTGTCTATCTGCCTGTGTGCCTGTTTGTCCACTTGCACAAGGGTATTTTTGTGTTTGAATTGAAAGACAATGCAGCATGTGCTTCAAAATAAAATCCTGATTTTGAAATATTAGTAATTATATCATAGCTTTATACATATGGTGCCTTTCTCAAACCCAAAAGGCGCTTTCCAGAACAACAGAAATATAGCAGGACATTAGAGCAACTCGTGTAATGTTAAAAATGATAAAAGCAAGACGAGAGGCAATAAAACAAGGCGTAGATTGACTTGCGCGGATGTGCATTAAACTGGAAGCACTAATGTAGCCTTTGTATAGAAATTTTAGGAAAACAAAATTTCTGTCGTTTATTTTATTTTATTTTATTTTATTTTATATTATTTTATTTTATTTTATTTTATTTTATTTTATTTTATTTTATTTTATTTTATTTGCAGCTCGAGCTTTTTCAGGGATGATGTCATGTTTTGGAACATCCGGGTCCTTGTGGCTCTGCGCTCTCAGCAGCAGCTAGCTAGCGACCTGTCAGCTGTCAGGTGGAGAGAGGCTGGGACAGACGTTTCAGCTTCCCCTTCTCTTGGCCACACACACAGCTCCGGCCCACAAACTCAAAACAACACCTTTTAGAACATAGTCTAGGTCGTCAGTTGAGATGATGTAATGCACTACGGACGTACGCAATCAGGGACCTTCGCACTGACACCGCACTGCACTTAAGTGACGTTTGCTCCTTGCCAGCTAAGTGGCTAGCTAGCCTAGCTAAAGTGCCGCAACTCCCCCTAGTTTCGTTGCTGTACCCCCTCCGCTGTGCGCCTGCTGCCCCTCACTCCTTCTTACCGTCTAACCTTCCGTTGCTGTTAACAGGTATTTTGGATATTTGGTAAGTCCTAATAGGTAATTTCTAGCCTAATGTTTACTCTTTTGTGCTAACTGTTGAGCAACATTTGTGAGTTAGCCAGCTGTGTTAGCATTTAGCGATAGGCCGAGGACTCTCCCTGCCTTTCGTTAGCAAACCGTGGCACAGAGAGGCCTGTCAAAGTTAGCTGTGAGGGACAAGGGTCAAGGCCCGCAGCTAGGCAAGGCTGTTTGTTTATTTGGGCTGTGCTCTGGTTTAGCAACCGAGCAACTATATTTGTTAATGTAACAACGCAAACTGTTGTTCAGCGGTTTCATAATTATGTGACTTGGTTTACTACATCGTTAGCATTGGTGTTAGCGACATTTCTAATTTCCAGTAATCATTTAGGGTGAAGTTGACGAGGAACCGGTCACTCGGCTAGCCAACGCTAGCTGTGCAGACAGTTAACCTTAGTAACCTAAGTAGCTACTATGGTAAACTACACTGCATTGCGAAGGTCACGTAGATCTTGCCAAGTTGTGTGCGTAAATGATTGGCACTATAAGCTTAACTGTTACTCTCCATAATTAAAACGTTTACTAATTTGAAATTCACTAACTGTGCTCCTAATATATTGCCAAATGTGTACCCAGGTTTACTATTTTTAGAGTAGGGCAGGGTGTGTGAAGTCAGCCATAAGATGCTGATCTTGCTGCCATAAATGGATGGCAGATGTGCCAATGGGTTTTCACACTTAATTTTGCTGAGATTGTCCCCATCAAGACCCACAATTTCAATTAAATCATTGATATGGAATTTGTATCTTCTGTGAAGCACTCAGGATAACATTTTGGTGGCTATGTTAAATATTTTAAATTCCATATTTGTGACACCCTGACTAAATTTATTTCCTTTAAATTGCGTTGTAGGTCTAAAGAGGGACAAAATGGGGGCATTTTTGGACAAACCAAAGATGGAAAAATACAATTCCCGCGGTGAGGGTAACAACCTGAGGTATGGTCTGAGCAGTATGCAGGGCTGGCGGGTAGAGATGGAAGATGCTCACACGGCTGTAATTGGTCTGCCTCATGGTCTGGACCTTTGGTCATTCTTTGCTGTCTACGATGGGCACGCTGGCTCTCAGGTGGCCAAGTATTGCTGTGAGCACCTACTGGAGCACATCACCAGCAACTCAGACTTCCAGAGTGCTCTGCAAGAGGACCCATCTGTGGAAAGTGTGAAGAATGGGATCCGCACAGGATTCCTGCAGATTGATGAACACATGAGGACCATCTCTGAGAAGAAGCATGGTGTGGACCGCAGCGGTTCTACTGCAGTTGGAGTGATGATTTCTCCAAGTCACGTCTACTTCATCAACTGTGGTGACTCTCGGGGACTCCTCAGCCGAGGTGGAGCTGTGCACTTCTTCACGCAGGATCACAAACCCAGCAACCCTCTGGAGAAGGAAAGGATCCAAAATGCAGGCGGCTCAGTCATGATCCAGCGAGTAAATGGATCCCTAGCTGTGTCTCGGGCTCTGGGAGACTTCGACTACAAGTGTGTGCATGGAAAAGGCCCTACAGAGCAACTTGTTTCACCTGAGCCTGAAGTCTATGCAATTGAGAGAAGTGAGGGAGAAGATGAATTCATTATATTAGCCTGTGATGGCATTTGGGATGTCATGGCCAACGAGGAACTGTCTGACTTTGTCAGGTCAAGACTAGAGGTGACCGATGACCTTGAAAGAGTCAGCAATGAAATTGTTGACACCTGCTTGTACAAGGTATTTTACAATCTAAAAATGTACTGTGACCTTTATCACGAACACACTTTTGGTAACTCAGTTGGTTTATATGACCTTTTCATGTGTTCTTTATTTTTCAACAGGGAAGCCGCGACAATATGAGTGTTGTGTTAATCTGCTTCCCAGGGGCCCCAAAAGTATCCCCAGAAGCAGTGAAGCGCGAGACTGATCTGGATAAATACCTGGAAAGCAGAGTAGAAGGTAGGGGGGGATTTGCAAATTAGATTTTAAATCGTACATTGGATTGGATTGGATGATGGTGAACCAGTGCCAATTTATTATTTATTTGGTGACATGTCTATAATTACATGTACTTGTCAAAATAATGAATATATAGTGTGCACATACAAAATATAAGTTGTGTTAACGTTAAAGAGATTTGAAAATTAGTTTCTCATTAACTCAATGCATTATCTTAGACAAAACATTTCGGATTTGTACTTAATAGGGCCAACATGATGACACTTTTTTCAAGTCTATCAAATCTATCAAATTTCAAATCTGTGCATTTTAGTGGTGATGGGGAAGGTAAAACTGAAAAACTTGGTTCAGTTGGGCTGAATTTAGTTATACCATTTTTCACAATTTAAAAAGGCTAGTAATAGTGAAATACTCATGCCATAATAATGAGACTTTATTCTTTCAAAGTATTGACTGTTTCGTTTCATAATCCTCTTCTTACCTGACAACCCATGAGACGTGTTGTCCATAAATCCTTATCTTTACAAAACCAATAGATCAAAGGTAGTAATACAAGTTACTTGTTATTTGCCATACACAAGATCACAATCTTTGTAAAAAAAATTGTTACACCCATGAAGTAGAGTGCCAATAAAAACGGCATAGTTAAGCAGGATCATTACTGCTCAGAATATGCTAACGCATACACATACAGCAAGGTTACGGAATGGACCACTCAGAGCAGAGAGCATTTTTATTAGGTACACCTGTACAACTGTAAACTATGTAGGATGTAATATGCTCCAATGAAACACCATTGTTAAGTACACCCTCAAACATTCCCATAATGTTTAAGCAACACAACGCTGATACAGTGTCATCAAAAAACAGAAAATCGTAAGCTGTCGTTTGTCTGTGGTATTGAATTTCATTTGGGATTTTCTCTGCCTAAGGATTGTTTAGAAGTGCTCAAAACAAAATATGTTGTTCTTCAACAGATATTCTTAAAAAGCAGGGAGATGAAGGTGTCCCAGATTTGGTTCACGTAATGCGGACGTTAGCATCTGAGAGCATCCCTAACCTCCCACCAGGAGGAGAGTTGGCAAGCAAGTGAGTAAGCTCTGTGGTTAGAATTGATATACTATGAAGTGTTTTCTTTTTCTGACTCAACACTTTTTCTGCCTTTATTTTAACAAAACTAATTTTTTCATCTTAGACGAAGTGTTGTTGAAGCGGTTTACAACAAACTCAACCCCTACCGAAGTGATGACACAGTAAGTATCCAAATTTTCTTTGAAAAAGTAACTTCCTGTAGGTAATCTTGTTATGCGCATGCTTTTTGATGTGTGACTAGAAACCGTGAATGTTTGATTTTTATGCATGTTACTCGTAAACAACGAGATTGGGTTACAAGGAATTTTCCTAACATAATTGTATCCTCTACCCAACTGCATTTGAAGAAAATATTACACGTATAACACTGCAGTAATGATTTATGCTGATGCTTTAAGTCTGTTTCATACAGAGTGCAGAATATTGTCAGAAAAGTTGTCAAAAGAGCTGTCTCAGCAATGGAGGCTTTTGGTTTATTCTCATGGCAGATCTTAGGTATTGTGTTCACATCCTCACACATCCCAGAGCAAATTAGGACAACTGTCTTACTGAGATAAGGCTCCACATAGATCAACAAAAATGTCAGTGGAATGATGACGGAACAATTTGGGAGATATTTAGCTGGCAGATTTATGTGAAGAAATGTCTTTGTGAATGAGACTTTAAATACTCCCAATAAGCTTTAACTTTATACCTTGATAAAAAAGAACAACAGTCTTAAGAGCTACATTCACTCTGTTCCCTAAAAAGCTGTCATAAAAAATTAGGTGCTTTCACTAATTAATAAACATTCATTTAAGGAGTAAAGAGGTAACGTGTAAAATCTTATCAAGGTAGAAAGAAAATCTGCACCCATGTAAGGCATTAAATTGGACACCATGGGTTCATAGGCACGTTGTTCTGATTTTACAGACGTCCGTCTGCAAAGCTTTTGCAGTGGTTCTCTCTGGGTCAGCTAGTTTTCATTGTGAACATGTCCTCTTGTCCTTGATTGTGAAAATTAGCACTTTGTCTCTTTATTTTATGTTTTATGTGGAAATTAACTTTTTCATTTTCTTTCACACATCAAGTTTTCTCAGATTTTAATGGAACATTCAGAAAGCTGGGAAGCCCCTTGACTTTCTGCATATTATGTGGTGTTACAGCCTGAATACATAATGGGCTAAATTGAGACTTTTGCTACTAGTCTACACAAAGCTCCCCACTTTCCACTGACACACAGAAGTGCTGTACAGACTATTCAACATTAACTTTCGGTATTAATTATCGTTGGAAGCATCTTTGGCCATGATTGCAGCTTCTGGCCTTCTGTTAGCTATCCACTTTGCACATGAGGGCTGCAACAAATAGTCATAGATTGAATGACCTGAAACAGTATAAGCCAACATTCTAATGCTAACAAAAATGTCAATTTTCCAGAAACGGTAAGATGACCAACAATGACATGACCCAAGATGACAACAGCAGGAGACAACCCTTCATTTGAACCCTTGATAACAAAAATGTGTAAAAACTACACACTAGACAATAGAAATAGTTTTTATTAGAAAATAACTTAGAATTTTCTTAATATTATTCTATGAAACACACAACCCTTCAAAAATTCTCAAATTAAGGTTCACATTAATTTTTTATGCTGAAATGTGTTCTCTGTAATGCAGCTGGGTAGATTTTTTTTATTGGGAATATATTTTTATACTGAACGAAAGGAAAATGCGCCACATAAAAAGTCAGTTTTCGTAAGAATTAATTTCTGAGTGAAAAAACGTAAGAAAGGGTAGCCTAATTTATTTTTAGATGAATATTCTTTGTGATAATATTACCCTTAGGTGTACGTAAGGTTAATTTGTGTTCAACGATAAATATGGATACAGACGGAGCCTTCTGTCTATACTCTGCGGTCATTTTGTCTGTTTTTGTGCACGTTGTCTGAAAGCTCACGGATACGGACGAAACAGAGCAATACCATCAGAAATAGTGGGGGCAGTGTTGCCAATAGTTAAAGCGACACCAGCAAGACACAACAAAGAAGACATTTTGTCCAATTCTCACTGTACTTTGTGGGTGGGGGAGCAGCTTTCTTCAAATCATTTTGCTAGTTTGAAATGGTCAGTAGCATTGAGGTATTCAAAGGAGTCAAATACTCATGCTCTTAAATAATCTGTGTCAATTTGGCTCTGCATAAAAGTCATCGTATGTCAATGCATAAATACCCCCTTGCTGCCATTCCAAGCAATCCTTTCTTTGCTTAAACAGAGTAATCTTTAATGGGCACATGGTATATTTATTTTTTGAAGAAAAAGAAGGTTTATTGTCTTGGACCATAAATGCACCCAAAACTGCATATAGACCAAATTATCAAATAAATTCAGATTCTGCTCAATTCAGAAGAAAGAATCTTGTATTGTAATTGTGCAGTTAAAATTTGTTGTCGATATTTAACTTAGACGTTACTATGAGGGCCAGTGATCAGCCACAGTGCATCAGCTAGGGACCAGTCTACAGTGTAGTGCCTTGGTCAAGGGCATCAGCAGGGTAATTAAACTAATGTACATGTATTAAATGGTGGGGAGAACCAGAGTACCCAAACTCTATACAAAAAGGACCCAGTCAATTGACATTTCAGCATGCCATTCAATCTTTTTGCTTCATGGACATAGTCTTCACATAATGACCTGTGCTTTTCTGTAAACCATCTCATCCAAGAAAATCAATCCACTGCTCTCTTTGCCAGGCAGGTTGTTCAGTTAGGTCAGATTGTATTTATTAAGCGGTAGCATTTGTATCCATTTTCCAGTAATGGAACCAGTTGTTCTCTGTAAATTTCTAAACATTGCAGAAATGATTCCATGCCCTTTGGAATTCAGAGAATGGACAAATTCTTTGGGCCATCTTTGAATTAGAATACCTTGTATGATTTATGCATGTTATTATTCCAAAATACAATTGCCCTAATTTTAGAATTCAGTCGCCATTGCTATTGTAAGACTCCATCTATTTTTAAAAACCACTTTTACATTTTAAAAACCACTTTTACATTTTAAAAAACACTTTTACATTTAAAAAACAGTTTTACAATTCTTATCATTGTGTGTCAGTGTGAAATGAGAAATCCTCATAACCCAGGCTGTTAGACCGGAAAATATGGACAGGGGACAAATAGTTGATGAATGGAGAGTAATACAGGAAGGCTGTCAAGCAGGCAGCAGCACAATGAATCTATATATTAGTCCGCGATAAGAGGTCAGTGCAGCTGAATAGATTTCTGCTGCTTTGTGTGTAAACAGTACGCCGTGGGGGGGTATTTTGCGTTACCTCTGTGAAGGTAATGAGTTTACGTGGACCAATTATAATCACACTTTGCAACAACTGCTCTTATTATTTGCTTGCAATTCGATGGAGTGCTATTTGTGAAAATAGTGGACGACAACAAAGAAATTTCAATAATACAAAGACGCTACTTTGCTTATTGTGTCACCTGAAGCATTGTTCTGCTTTTTGCAACAGCTCACCAGACATCACATGCGTATAACTAGTTATTTTATTTTGAGTTTAAGTGGTGAATCATTTTATTAATGCCGATTTTTACCGCCATAATTACAATTATCCATTGCAAGTTTTTTAGCTTTGACTTTTTTGAAAAGTTGAATATAATTGCTGTGGAAAGTAAAGGTAAATTGTGTTAGTGCTTACGTCGAGACTGGAAGGTTTGTTGATTCCATAATTTAAATTTAGTCCTTGTACAGAATTTTCTGTTTTGCAATTGATAGGAATTATATTTCAGATGTATAGTGCAATTAGATTTCATGTGCCAAACGTACGTTTCTATTGAATGTTTTCCTCTTACAGTATAATATAAATTATATGCTAGCTTGAGTAGTTGTGTTACATGTAGCTGTTTCAAGGAAAGATTGTGGCTCTAACCTTTTCATCGTGTCAAGTTAAACTTGTATTGTATACTAGAATCATAGATGGTAAAACAATATTTACCTCCTGTTTTCCACAAATCTTGTCTGACATCTTGTCTTGTTCAACAGTACAACATAAGTTAAGTAAAATTAAGTAATTATCCAAAAGTTTGAGATTAGGCTTCCTGACCGTATCAATAGTCACTGTTTGTGATGTGATTTTGCGCATTCTAATAGAAGCCTGTACACCAGGGCGCAACTGTCGTCCAGTAAGAGAAAAATCTGGAACGGCTTTGCCATCTGTAGGATTCTGTTTGCGAAGCAACATGATGGACCAATGAAATCGTCTGCTTAGTACGATGTCACAATTTTCCAAAGATTGTTTTGCTCCGGCTGAAAAATAAGTGAGAGCCTGATCACTCTGGTGTCCCAGCATCCAGTTTTACACTTTCTGACTTACCAACATCCTGAAATATTGTCTAAAGCGTGGATGATACAATTGCGGCTCTTGGATAAACCTATGGAACTCTCCATGTTCCGGCGGGCTTGCCAAAATAGGATGGACCCCAAATGTTCATATTTTACGTGCGAAAATGTGCCCCAGGGATATTCTGCAAATCCTTACCGCATCTTTCTATCTCATTTGTGTCAAACTGCTTTTAGTCAGCAGTCTGTTACTATATGAGCAAGCAAGCTGTAGCAATGAATTAGGTTATGTTCAGTGAACAGATTTCAGTACTATAATCTTAGCAACAGAGGAATCAGAATAATATCAAATAGAAACCTGTGATTTGTAGACTCGTGTGTCATACCTATAGTTCAGCACACACATTGTATTACCTTCTATTTGTGGCAGCTAGTCCAAAACCTTTTGAAAAAACACTGTCCAATGATTACTTGTCCAGATACTAAAGGCCTAATTAGTCATTTATGACCATGATAAATTCTATGTATGTCACATAAAATAATCTAATAGATGAAAAATCAGCACTTTTTGACTGCCCTTGAGCGAAAACGTGCCTATTTTTCATAAACTTGACTACAAAAACGAGAAAGAGAGATTTAATTTAAAAACACTTCACGTCAATGTATTTGTCTTTTTATTCTTGTGACCAGACTTGCTGTATTCATAAACAAAGATACAAGTGTACATATAACAATATATTGATGATGTGTTTGAAAAAGTGTTTAGGATCAAAACATTTTCGCAAACTGGTGTTACTCCGAGAGCTCTCTCAATATCTGGATGATTGTCATTTATCATTAGGAACATGAATGTGCCTGTCCAGCTATTGCTAGAGATCTCATGGATGTAGACCCAGAGTCTGAAGGGTTTTTCCTTCCTCTCCTCTCTTATCAAGGACTCTGCGTCCACAGATGACATGTGGTAACACAACCTCCCACCACTAACACAGCATAGAGTTTACAAACCACCATCCTCTCAAGACCCACAGCAGCTCAGCTCAGCAGTCTGTCTCTCTCCGCCACTCTGAGCTTTTGGTTTCTAAG
>OMNV01015954.1:1517-15700 GCA_900303265.1 Brotula barbata | reverse complement strand
GAGAGTCGAGAACAACCTGCGTTAGAGGGACTCAGTCTTACTGATTACAGCTCGACTCGGCCTCTGACCCCGGCCTGGTAACAGTGAACTCAGGGACACCTGCTGAACACACACGTCATTAAAGTGTCTCTCCTTTCTCTGCTGCTCGCCGATTAGATAACTCGTAGATGCTCCGCCCCCTGCTGGTCGCCGCGGCCCCGCAGGGCGTGGATCCGAGCGGACCGGCTGAATCCCACTTTAAACAGTTTGTTCCCGCGCTGAGGCCGCGTGACAGCGGCTGCGTCGGCCCGGTGGCTAACGAAGCCTAAATGAGGTCACGTCGCGGCGAGAACAGCTCACGGTCTGCTGGTTAAGACTCGGCGAGCCGCGAAGCAGAATCGTCTGCTTTGATTCGGAGAAACAGTTTGTGGATTTAGTCATTTTTCTCTGGGCGGCGGGGTGATGTTGAAATGTTGTGAGACAGGAAGCGGCGTCTGTCTGTTTGTGCCAGCCTGGACCGGTTCGTGTCTCTTCGTCCATCCGTCTGTTGCGGACAAGCAGAGGATGTGCATCAATATCCAAAAAGGGTTTATAACAATGGAGGCACTGAGGCTTTGAAATGTGTTTTTCAGGCATCGGGGAAGTGAGTCAGACTGCACAGAAAAAGACTCTTAATTACTGGTAAACACGTCGGAATAAAACGTTAGAGACGGAATCCCTTATGGTTAAATTTGCCCGAATCTTCCTACAGACGTCACGGCAGATCCACATTTAAACTTTACCAAAATAAAATGATGTTCTATTAATCGCGATAATTGTTAAAGCCAGCGGCTTCGCCTGCCAAGGACAAACACGACCAAAACATATTCACATTCACACAGACAGACAGACAGGCGAAGCATCTCCCATCCTTAAATATGGTATCCATGGCGACGTGGCAACGCAACAAAGGAAAAATTAGACTGATGGAATTTGTTGTGGGGGGGAAAAAAACCAAATAAGAACATCAGGAAAGAAAGAAAAATAAAGAAAGAGCATCACAGACAAATATGGGAACTATGGCAACAAAGCAATGGCCAGGAAAAGATTTGAATGTGTCCAAACAGACGGACAGACATCTGACGTCCCAAACATAAAGCAGAGACGTGGCGGTAAGATCAGTATGCTTTAATAAGGAGATATCAGTGCAGAAACACAAACTTCTTACAGGGTTAAAGTCCCCATATAGTAATAACAATGATAACAATGTGGTAATAATAATGTCAATACGAATTTTTAGCTTGTTACAAACAGAATCAGCTTATATAACTGTTCCAAATTAAATTGGCAAAAACAGAAAACCAGTAGCTGAACATGGATCCCATCAGAAAACTAAAAACCCTGTTACACAAGATCAAAGACAAAATGCTGAGATTTTCTTTAAAGATGACTGTGCATGTTTTTTCTTCAAAATATTCGAACTGCTTCAAGCTGCGCAGCTTGTGGAGGACGACAACGCATGGAAACACTTGAGGGGTCGTGAAAGAAAATCTGTTTTGTTCAGTCCTGGGACAAGAACGCTTCTTAGTTCAAGCCTGCAGTTCCTATAACGTCCATGTGGGGCGCTGTTCCTCCACTGTTTGGGCATGCTGGACACTCATTCTACCTTCCACTTTGAGTTCGCGAGAAAACAATAACAAACAAAAACATGCTAGGAATACTTTTTGGGAAACCAAATTCAATCAGCTTTGGTCTAATTAACTGATGATTCAAGTACAGAATACTAAAAATGGCTCTTTATTATTATATTAAGAAAAAACAGTCCTAGAATTAGCTGTTGTTTTTAATTTACGTGTAATAAGGGATTGAACCGAGCATACGGACAGCAGAGAACCATTTAGATTTAACAACAACACAAACAAGCCATCTGATCACATATGAAATGATAGAAAACGACGACAGAGACAACGGACGAGGGCTAAAATCCCTGCTGACGTCACAGCGCTGGGAACGAACTGAGACCGAGTAATATTGGCTATGAATGGAAATGAAGGATGTTTTATGGTCTACGGTGTTGTGGTGGTTATTATTGTGTTTGGCCCGTTGCTTTTGTGTTCTCATGGCTTCCTACGGCTCTCCGGCCGGTTGCTAGGGCAGTTGCTATGATGTTTGGAGCCGTTGCTATGGTTTTGATGGTGGTTGCTAGAACGGTCGATCTGGTGTTTGGAGAAGTTACTTTGGTGGACGCTACGGTGGTTGTTGGTTTTTGTAGCTATGGTGTTCTGGGTAGTTGGCGCAAAGACTCAGCCTCCCTGTACGAAGACACGGACCAAGCACACGCCAATCTGACGTTCGAGGTTAATCACCATCCTCATCCTCATCCTCATCCTCAGACTGAAATGCCACGCGTGTAAAGCTCCGCTCATCACCGATCATCCGTTTGCCAACCGTGAGAACAATGGGAGCGCCATCTGGTTTTGTCTTTACACTTATTTTGGTAGACAGGATGCATCGAACATCGCGGTCCTTCCTGACAAGAGGCCCTTCGCCCGAGCAGATCTCTGTCTCATCAAGACTAAAAACCGTCATCAGCAGACTGGCAGGTCGGCTGACGGGCTGGAGGCTCTGCTGCCTGGAAACGGTTGACGGGATGGAACTCGATGACGGTCTGTCGGGATCTCAAGGAACGGAACCGGAGTTTTTCTCCAGTAAAATGCATCTATACTTGATCAGTACTTAAGATTTGGAATGTTCCTTCCTTGTACCTTTTTATCAAATAAAAAAAAATCTAAATTGAAAAACAAACAAAAAAAAAAATTGATTTTACAAAAATAGAATAAAAGACAAATTCACTCTTTGTACACATTTTCTCAAATTGTGGCACTGAACACAGAGGGTCAAGATATAAGTTAAATTTAAGATTCAATCTTAGAGACTTTCCAAAGGATGATTGGTGATTTTCTTACTGTGTTGAGCTGTGGTCAAATCTGACAAGTCCCTCCATCCGAAAAGTTTACATTTGAGCCTGAAAACGGCTGCAATGACCGCGGAGGCCGCTATCGGATTTGGGGGCGCTATTTCACAAAATAAAATAATCAGGCAGCACATCCATAAGAAAACCACAGCATGAATTTTCACATTTTCAACACTGACTCTGAGACATTAGAGACACTTACTCCAAGTATTGACTGAGGGAGACCTGATTTTGAATTTATAGATAAATATTCTTGGAATTTTAGTGGTGATTTCATTAAATACACCACAAACACCTTTAAAGTAACCTATTGTGGCTTTGAAGGAAGGCAAAATGGAGGATAGTATTTTGCAGATTTGGGGACTAAATTGTGCACTCGAAGGTTTACTGTGGGATTGAACACATGATGAGAACTATAAAGTCACATTAGATGCATAAGGCACATGAGATCATTAAAACTTTAAAGAGAATTTCAGCACAAATGTAGTCAACAAAATCAAAATACAGCGTTAGTGGATCCAGAGCTGTAATAAAAGTTGGTTCTAAAAATGACAGATATATTGTCTATGAAGCACCTTTTCTATATTTATATATATATATACACATATATATATATATATAGAAAAGGTGCTTATATATATATATACACATATATATATATATACTGTAACTGCAACTGGAAAACTATATGATTATTCATGTGGAAACTTTGCCTCCTTTACAATATTTAAAATGCTACATATCGGAAAAGTGAAACTCATAAAACCAATATTCATCATTCAACTGATTTTTTTGTGTCATTTTTCTTTTTTGTTTCATCATCTTAAAGCGAGAACAAACGACGGTACTGGCAACAGGTTCAATAGATATTTAGGATAAATCTCTGGAAACAAACAAAAAGCCACAACGGGGAAAACAGCACGAGAAGAGACAGCACTGTGAAAAGGTAATCTGTTCCATCTGCATCTACAGGGGAGACAGGACAAAGTACCAGACACAAACACTAAAAACACCATCGTCAACACATCTTTAAATACGCAACGTGTACAAAGCACTATAATCCATACTCAAAAGTGGTCACCACAAAAAAGAAAAACAGGACATAAAGGCAGAGAAAGAGAAGCATTTTCAGAAGGCATATTCTTGCATTATTGACATCGTTTAGACAAAATTATTTTTGTTTCAGAATAAAAACATAGAACTTTCTGTGAAAATAATCACACGCCAAGCTGCCAGGACGTTGGAGCGCAATCACCGGACGAGAGGATTAGCTTAATCTAAAACCTTTCACTGTGCACTATGGGGGTGGGCGTTTGCCAACCTGCTGTTATGACCCCATACGGCCACTAGATGTCACAAGTCAATATCATGAAAGTAAAGATTTTTTTATGTGCCCTCTCATCTCTGAACCCCAAGTTTTATCCCTGGCCAGAATCTGATGTGTTTCTTAGGAATCATGTCTACATCCGGCCCCACGTGACCGGATCAATAAGACAGAAATGATCGCAATCCCTTGCCAAATTAGATCCGGTACGAACTTTTAGGACCGGCGCAAACGCATCCCAAACACTTCAATTTGTACGCCCCTAGTGTATGCGGCCGCGCTGTCCACTAGAGGTCGCTCTCCTATGTCGTGCCACGTGTCCGTGGAGGAAGAAGAAGCCCTTCCAACGAACGGCATCGCGTCTTCAATCCAGTGATTACACTTGAACGTCCTGGACAGCCACCTGGATGACCGTGGTGAGTCTTTGCGCACAGCATTTTACACGTTCTCATATCGGCAGAGACTCCTGGTTGTGAAAGAAAAACTGGCCTTGTCCTAATCCTACGGGAAAAAATGCATAACCTCTACTTTCAAGTCACTTCACAGGCCGCTGTACTGTAATCAAACAAATAAAACATAGGCTGCAGCAGCTATGTACATGTGTATAGAGTGTAATGTCTATGTCACTAACATGGAAACGTCAGCACAATGTGTGCGTAGAGCTCTGTGTGTGTGTGTGTGTGTGTGTGTGTGTGTGTGTGTAGTCAAATTCTTTCACTACAGCAGTCTGTACTATACTCAATGGAATAACTTGCACAAGAGGAATAAAAATCCTTTCCTCACATAAGCTATGGCCTGACGGACACATAAACTATTTCATACTTACAGTAGAGTACATGTATTGCAATATATGTTTATTAGTGTGTCAGTGAGCTAGGCGCAAAATCAGTCGAAAATGATGAGGAGAGGCAAGAAGTTACAACAACGAAAACAAAAGGATAATATTACGGTAAAGTGTCTCGTTGATATGGATTTAGTGAGAGAAGATTGGATAAAAGCGATAAAAGGAAATAGACTAACAACCAAAATAATACAATGCATATCATCTTTTATCATTAGATTTGACCCCAACAGAACCAACTGTTTATGTTGCGAAAGGCAAAATGGTGAAGAGGTTTGACGAACAGCCGGGGATGGGATGATTCGGGCAGGAGAAGACCGCCGTGTGGGTGTGAAAAGGCTGAAGGCTTACTTTGTTAAAATACTGTTAAAATGTTAAAAAGAGGGCTCGGGCTAATTGCTGGTCACGAATAAAGTGTCTCTGTTAGTGTGTAGGTAGTACGGTGTAGTTTCTCTCGTTAAACCTCGGGGCTGAGAATTATGCTGCATAGAGTCTGTAGCTGGGTAGGAATTTGTTTTTCAAAGGGAGTCTGGATAAGACGTAGGGTGCGAGTTTGAATCCCATCTTACACCGCCATGTCAGGCTGTGGCTTGTAACTACAGAGCCCATGTTTAGCATTTTCAAAGTGATACTGCAATGATTTTCAGGAAATTGAGGTCTGACCCAGGTGACTGAGATTGTGTTGTAGTATTGTAGAAGTATTTTGTGTTCACGTTCCAGCTCTGTTGGCTTGGACTCTTTATCTGAACAGAGCTGTGTTCAGGTGGAACGACAGTAATTCATTGTAAAATCCAATTTCTATGGGTTTCGCACGAGATGCTAATTGGTGCGTGAAGGCACTTGGGACTTACTAAAAAAAGGCAAACAGTGAACATTTTTACGTCCAACTAATGACCTCATGTGGAGGAGCTTTCAGAGGCTCTGACGTGTTCCCTGGATCCATCAGGATCCGTTCAAATACATTACGTGCCGGCTAAGTGAACTCCAAATATCTCCAGAATCCTACAACATGCAAAAAAACAATCTCAGTGCCCTGGATCGTACATACACCACCTGATGATGGCTTTCAGTGGTTCGGGGGCTAAAACTTCATCCGTGACAACAGGGACCCCATCTCTGTCCCACCAGTGTCATATGTTACACTGCTGATGGAAAGCCAACAAGGGGTGTCGTCCTTGTCTGATGGGGCTGTGTCTGATGAACTACGTAAGGCTGGTTCGGGGGTCGAGCCCCCGGTAGCTTGGCCTCAGGGCTCGAGAGTGGCCCAGAAGCATGAAGGGAAAGATACAAGCCTAAGTATGTGGCTGTCGGTTGAGGTTCAGAGCTGGCAGTAAGTCTGGGTCTGTGGCAAGGTTTGAATGTGGAGTTCTACGAGGCCTGGTCCAGGGCTTTCAGCAGGTCACAGCCCTGGAGGAGATGCAAGTTGCCCTGCAGTGGGACGCTGACCTCGCAGTCATAGCGGGTCAATTCGGGCAGACAGGACGACTCGAACGAAGGCCCCAGCAGACGACTGACTACACCTGAAAGACCAAACACAAGCAGAGTGAAGTGATACCGTGGCCTGTTTAGAAAATGTACGGAATGAATTCATCCTTGGGGAAATGATGTCTGGATTAGGTCACTGACATTCCTTTTACTCTTCTAAGGGACGATGTACACGGTGCAATTTGTCCGTGTCTGTTACTCCTGGGCCGGAACCGTGTAAGGTGGAGTACGAGCCAATCCGGACGGCCTGTGAGCTCCCAATCGTGTTTAAGCGAGCAAATTTAGCACCGAGGTCTGAACGACATCTCCGTCTGTCATAACCGCGCCTCAAAGAGGACACTTTCAGGGAGCATCGCTCAGGAGCTTCAGGTATCAGGTGAGCTGCATCGCATTATAGCAAACGCTGCAGTAGCTATACGCTCGCGTCTACGTCGTAAGGCAAAGTAACGACCACACGTACAGATGTACGATTATCAGGTGAAACTGATCAGTACAGATGTACGATTATCAGAGGAGACACTGTCTGCCCACCATCGGAACTTCCACCGTGTACCACCGCCTTGACTTGAAGCATCTTTGAGATATTCACTCACCGGTTGTAGCAGTCCGTAGAATGGATCCTCTCGGATCCATGGAACGTGTTGAAAAGCCTCGAGAAAGTCCTCTACATGAAGTTATAAGTTTAGTTATATACATGTAGAGAGTAGAGAAAGTACATGACGACAAATAGCGCCCAAAGAAAATTGATTTTAGATGGTGTTAACAGTTGTGTTTGGGTATCGGCAAGATACTTTTACATCTTATTGTGGCGAGCACAACATCTATCTTTGGGCTGCAGCAGAAATCACACAGGGATCCCAAAGGTTTCATTCTACCCTCTATGGTCCTGGTAAGTAAATGCCAAATATCCCTAAAATGCTCCAACTTACTAAAACCCCCGACGTCAGTGACCTAGTTTGGTACATTATTTCCCCTTAAGTCGGCGTACTGGATGAAACCGTGGGCTCACCCTCGGTCTTGTTGAGAGGCATGACGTTGTTGTATCCTCTGTAGTTGCAGCTGTGTTGGGCGAAGGCTTTCTCAGTCTCATCGAGCGTCCCATTCCCAGGATACTGAGACTTTCTGCGCTCCTGCAGAGAGCTGAGACATAGTGGCACCCGGCCTATTCCTGGATCTGACACACACACACAGAGACATGGCCGGGGACGGGGACAGGGACAGGAATGGGGACAGGGACAATAGACAGTTAGAGATTTTGGACGATACCCACAGGAGGACAGTGACTTACTTTACCTCGTGTTTCAAAATTTAAGCAGGCACGATTTGCTCAGAAAATCAAAAATCGCTCGGAAACCAAACTTTACTGCATTATGACTATTCAACGCAAACCACACACACACACACACACACACACACACACACACACCTGCCAGTGATCCTGTGCTGCAGGAGCGATCTATGGCAGCACAGCCATCCCCCCTCAGCTTCTTCCACATCATTTGTGACGGTCTACTGTCACCCTGATTCACAGAGAAACAAACCAGGAGTTAGTTAGTGCAATACTACCAATACTTTTCAAAGGTATTCAGAGGTAATACTTGAATACTAGTACAAGAACAACAAGCCAAAAAATGTTAAGAAAGTACTTAAACCCACCGCCACCATCTGGGTGAAGGAGCGCTTGATACTGTTGGACATGGGGACTCTGGCTGGACTTAGATCTCTGTAAGCTTGGACAAAATTCTCCATGGACCTACCACATGAACACACGTATAATCCAATAAAAACACTACCATAAAAACCTGTCATCAGAATTCACAAGGTTAAAGAGATGATGCTTGATAAAAAAAAAAAAGAAAAGAAAAAGAAAGAAATTTAACAATAATTTTCTATGGCATTTTTCTTGTAATATTATGTTCCATTGATTGTGGTTGACCTGATATTTACATGATACCATGACAACGTTGTCGATTCATAAAGACGTTTTAGAAGGTGACTGCTGTTTTCACCTGTGTTTGGACGTCAGAGTTGGCATGTTCTGCTGGCAGGAGGGACGCTCCTCTCTTGACACGGTGTCCAACAGGTAAGTCTTGGCGGCCCTTTGCTGTTGCTGGTAGGTTAACAGAGGGTCCGGGGGCCAGTGCAGATTCTGTCTGCCACGCATAGAAGACAGAGGGGTGCTGGCCAGGGCACGGTATGGCAGGTTCTGCATGTGGCCTGACATGTAAGGCGTAGTCCCCTGTCTGAGGTCTCTCTTGTCCCCTGAAGCCCAAGTTGTGGCTGTCTGGGGAGGGTAGCGGCCCTGGGATTGGGGAGAGGCAGGCAGGGGCTGGAAGAGGCTGGTGATGTTGCTGAAGCTTTGCTGTGTAACAGTGTGCTGAGATCCTGCTGGGCTCCCTTCCAGGGGCTCTGGCTCTGGAATGATGGGGTTGAGTTGGAAGTCTTCGTCGTCCATGGGGATGTAAGGAGCCAGAGTCTCCAGGTCAAGGTCACTCAGGTCCGCCTGGAGAAGCAGAAAGTAACAAAATGGCAAAACTACAGACTTAATTCTTCTTCTCTCTCCATCTAAAGAAAACGTCTGAGCACAACGGACCATTTATTATAAATAAGTCATTATAAAGCTGTGTGAGCCTGCGTTGGGCCTCTATTGAGCAGAAATGTGCCACGCAGAGCATGAATAGAAAAAAAATAAATTACACACACACACACACAGCGCACGCACGCACCTCAGTGTTTTTGGTACTGCCGGTGCCCGTGTCCAGGGCGAACAGTTTTTCAGTCAACTCCACCTTCAAGTCGCTCTCCACCGAGCTGTAGTAGTCACCTGGGCTACTGGGCTGCACAGAGCAGAGAGCCAGGAAATAAATAAATAAATACAATGTAATATATCACAATATATTAAGATATGATAGCGACAAACGGTAAAGGGAGCAGTGAACTGATGACGAGGAGAGAAAAGTGTCCGTGGAAGAACTGAGCGCAGGAAGAGAGTGAAGGACGAGTTATGACAAAGGCCCTATTCACTACTCGTACAGTGTCCACCCCCACATTCTCTCACAGTCCACCCAACGTGGGACCCCTACAACCCCTCCAGGCCCCTCAACAATCTCATACTCATTACTCTTTCATTTCCTCTTTCACTTGTTCTTTCCTGCTCGTCCTCGTCCTCACCGTGGAGCAGCTGCTGAGGCTCGGAGTCCCACTGCTTGGCGGCGTGTTCTGGGACACGGTGAAAGCGCCGGTCAGGTTCATTATGTCCCCTGGAACCGGAGCCGAGACCGATGCCGGAGCCGGGGCCGACTTGTGGCTCTCGCTGGCCCAGGGTGGAGGCCCCGGAGGGGGCATGGAGGTGACAGACGCCTGGGTGTATCCTGCTGTCTGAGGTTCCTCAAACTGAGGGCGACCTGAGAGGAGGAAGCACAAACTTTAGCCACAATATAATAATAATAACAATAAAAATAACAATAATAATAATAATAGATATCTTACTTTTTAAAAAGTTCATTAGTATTTTGTACGGCTAATTTAGCCTTTTTGTGTAGGACTGAGAAATAAAAACCTAAACATTTCACACACTGAGCCGGCCTGGTGAAAAAGTGGACACAGACCAAAGTCGAGGGAGACGATGGTGACCCCGGGTGTTGGCGCCAGCTCGGTCAGATCCTCCGGCTCCTCCTTGAGCTTCGTGAAGAGGGTCTCGTCGGGCTCTCCGGCCACGCCTGGCGCCACGGCGCTGAAGAAGCCGCTCATGTGGCACGGCTTGAACAGCGACTTTGTCTGCTCCGAGGAGAAAATGGACGACTTCTCCTCGATGTCGCTGCGGGGACGGAGGTGGACATATTTAGTTTTACGTTTGGTTGCGGCGTAGCGAGAATTGTCTGCGGCGGCGGCGTTTACCTGAGAACGTAGTTGATGCACACGATGCACTGGGGCTGAGAGTTGCGGCTGTTATAGATGACCGTGCCCTGCGTCTCCACCCAGACGTAGCCTCCGTTCTTAGCCAGCATGCGGTACTGACGGCTCACCGCCTGACCCTTGGTACACACTGTACACACACACACAGGACAACGGCTGTACTGAGTCACTTCACTTTTGGAAAGTCATACTGTACGGTAAAGTTTGGTTAAATGAATCCACTGAGTTTATGATCAGATTTGTTTAAAGCAACCCCCCCAAAAAATAATGTCCACAAATGAATACTAGTAAAGGTCAGAGGTCTGGCACAGGGCCAGAAAACACACTAACATTCAAATAACTTCTCTACAGCAAAATGTTGGCATCTCATGACTTTTAAAATATTACTTTATTCAAACTAAACACATTCAAAAAGGCAACCTGATAATAATAAAGACAACCAAATATCATCAGTTCCATTTAGTTAAATTAGTATTTTCAAATTTTCACTAAATATCTGGTCACATGTCAAACTAACTAACTAACTAACTAACTAACACAGGGAACGTCAATCAAATGTGAGGTACATTTATGGTACCGATATTTTATTATTTTGGTTTTGTTTCGAGTTGTTTCAGTGGAATCAAGGCCTGCACTGTAAAAGTAGAATCTTTTCCCAGCATAAGTGTTTGGAAAGGACAAACATATTTTTACATGAAGTTCTGTCAACAGCCAAACAGGAAGAAGTGGGATGTTTGACTTGAGCTGAGGAGGAGATGTGCTGGCTGCACGCCAAGGTCTAGGACTGGCGTGGGAAAGGGGGAGGACTGTGGTCATAGAGCGTACAGAAGGGCAGTGACCGCGTGTGTGTGCGTGTGTGTGTGTGTGTGTGTGTGTTTTATAGTACCTTTGGGCAACATCACATATAGAAGTGACAACTGTGACAATGTGCTGATCAACACACAAGTCACGTCACGAATTTGGACCGTCAAAAGTGGCTGTGTGTGTGTGTGCGTGTGTGTGTGTGCTGCAGATAGCGACCCCTTGATCTCATGAGACCTCAGCACAGATCATAGAGACAGAAAAAGAAAGGCGTAATGTGAACAACATGTACGGGTACCGAGAACAGAAGAAGATCACACAAAGGTGAGTATGACAACAAAAAACAAACAAACAAACAAACTAATTTGACTCTTTCAAAAAATTCTGAGAGCAGATAATTACCATTTTTCAGTCATCATTTTGTTATATTTATGCCACAGTTCTACATGTTTATTTGTGTTTTTTGCAGAAAAACATTACACAATGATTATTTTGACACTGCAACTAAAGGTGGGAAAAAGTTTCTGGTTTGTAGTTTTGGTGCCAAGAAACCTCGTTACAAAAAAAGCACATGCACTGTGATGAATTTTGTATCGGGCACCAGCGTAACAAATGAAAAGGCGCTACGGCAGGGGACAGTCACCGCTGCAATAGACACACACACGCACACGCACACACACGCACTGTCATGTTAATGCAGCATTATAAAGGGGGGCATATGTGGGTTTAAATGACCACATGATGCCACTTCTCTTCCATCTCTTGTTCTGTTGTTGTTTTTCAGTGCTTCTAATGATTAAGTACTGTCAGTAAAGACAAAAGCCATGACACCTGAGGGCACACACACACACACACACACACACACACACACATGCACAGTGTCATTAGAAAGTAATAGAGGCCAGGTGGCCCCCTGTCCACTGTGTTTGTAGCAGCAGATGTGGAAGGCTTATCAGGTCATCAGTTGCAGCGCTTAATGTAATAAAACAGATTCTAATACCATGCCCCTGCTCTGCTTACACACAGAAACACCAGCTACCACACACACACAAACACACACACACACAGAAAAAAGACTGCATGAGAGGATGAGCAGGAGGATGCATGACAAGAAGAATAATCAGATATTCCGTGTCTTTCAGGCACTCGAGCTGCCCTGACCCGCTAACGCTGAGCTCTCACACCTGCTTTGTTTTATGGCAACGCCCAAACTGTTTCCATAGTTTGGTTACCACACTAAACCACAGAGCCAGTTTGCCAATAGCAGTGGTTGTGTCATCCTCTGAGTTTGCTTCCTCACCTACTTACTTTGATGAGCAACAATCAAACTAATTATGAGTAATTTTGGTCCTTTTTGTCAGGTATGAGCACGTAATCTGAAGTTATAAGCACACAGACCACCTGCAATACCTCCACTGACCACCGGTTGAAAACTCATTGTCTTGGACTGGGGAAGAAATTAAATACCAACTGGAAAGACGGGTGAAGACAATACAGAAGACACGGACTGAAAGAAGGAGTGGGAGAGACTTCAGGGAACTAAAAAATGAAAATGATGTAATGCTCTCCGGAAAAACGTTAGTTTGAGTGACAAACCAAATAAAAAAACAGAACAAAATGAAAGCTCGGAAATGGAGCGAAAGACGAACGTTGCTGCAGACTCCAGCAGTGAAAACAGAGTGAGTGATCTCTGGTTTGACAAAACTGGGAGGTCCAGTCCACTTCTGGGTGAACCCTGGTCCACTTTGTTGCAGGTGACCAGGTTTTACTCTGCTCTTTACTCTGTTTTTACCCTCTTTACTCTGTATGTTCTGTGTTTCTGTTTACTGCTGGTCTGTAACCATCAAACAGAGCTATGCTTCAACCCTCCAAGCTTCATTTGATTGTTCTATACGTTATTTTACCGTTATCTAAGTAGCAGATGCCAGGACGAGCAGGGTATCAAACCAGCAACCTTCCAATTATTATCTGATCGCCCATTATATTGAGCGACGTTGGTCATTTTACAGGCATTGGGAGTGTGAGTTGTGAATATGCTCACAGTTGTGGTGGCTCTTGGTGACGCTGTCTGAGTCCAAGGCGTGGTAGAAGTCGTAGACGGAGCGGCCCAGCAGATCCTCCGGAGTGTAACCCATCAGCTCCGTTACCCTGTAACACACATACACACTGTTAACATGGATTATAATCTTTTCTTTGTCATAATCTGCCTGGTACTTCAAAAGATTTGGAGATCTATTCGAGTGCACAGTCCCAACTCATGTAAGGATTTCTGGGAATCACTAATCTGTTTCTGTTCCTCGTATCACGAGGTTACCAAAGAGGATTTTCTTACGGGCAATGAGTTTATTCTTATTAAAAAATCCTTTAAGGGTTCCCTTGAGCAAAAGTCAAGTGGCCAAAGATGTGGTCAAAGTAAGTTAGGACGAAAGAGAGAGAGGGAATAAATCCAACATCTATAAATCAGACACAAGTACAACAAAACAGAAGAGACAGATCTCGCTGTAAGTGTTTTCTGTTGTGAAGGAGTTTTATTGCTCGGTTTGGTTTGTTTTGGCAGGTGAGAAAGATTCGATTTTAAGTTGGGTATGAACCAAACATGTGTACCAAGAGGCCCGAACAGGCAGGTCTCTGCCAGGCCAACAGTTATGACGCTCCGAACGCAAGGCCGGAAGAATCAGGGTACGAATACACACTCCAGACGCACAAGTCCAGGTCGATGCTCTGCTGGCCAACGAGAAGCCACAATATGAACACACGGGCGTGTACACACACACACACACACACACACACACACACACACATTCATAGTAAAGAAAGTACAAAGAGAATCGCAATCAACTTGTAACAGAAAACTAGGTCATACACGCATCAGAAAACAGAATGGG
>OMNV01015952.1:0-49734 GCA_900303265.1 Brotula barbata | reverse complement strand
AGAGAAGCTTTTATCTTCAGATGTGATTATCCATTATTAGATCTAAAACTGAAATCTATTTAAGAGAGCTGATTAGAACAATCAGACTGTGGCAGGCTGAAAAAAGGCATAAACTTTTAGAGTATTGATTTGGCAAGAAATTACAAATTCTAATCACTGCTTTTATTGTAAGCTTTAAATGTGATTTGTATCTTGCCAGTGCTTCAACAATCTGACTGTAACTCACTGTGTTTAAAAGTCGGGCTTTACTTTAGTAGTGCTGCAGAAACCAGGCGGACTGGACAACATAATTACTGTTGTTTTTGTATAATCAAGAGAAGCAAAACATATCAAGCATATTTATACACACAATCTCTGTGCTGTGACACGGTAATGGTAATGACACAGAACACAATAAAAGCGTTTTAGTATAAAAAGAGCATAAAAATGGGTACCGTAAATTGTGAGAGATAAAAACTATTAAATGCATGCATCATTGTTTCAGAAAGCCTTATGGCTGACATGTTTGCCATTTTAGGCACATAATTACTCTATATTAAAAGGTATGAGCGTGTGGCAATTAAATACAAATACTTAAATTAAATTCCCCTCTGGATAGCAACTGAACAGCTCAGGAAAAGTATATAATGAAATACACAAAAGGAAAATCAAGGTCAATGATGATTGCATTGTATCAATTAACATCATCTAATATCACTACAGTCAAGTAAACATTCCACTACACCTTGTGTGTGTACATGTTTTGTAGTGACTTTACCTTGGTAGTGCTGTAGCATCTTATGGGACCTTATGTCCCATAACTTGATAGAGTTGTCAGTACTAGCAGCAGCAATGATTGTTCCGCTGGGATGGAACTCCACATGGGTTGCATAACTTGAAAAAAAAGACATTAAAATAATAGAGTCATTTGGAAGTAGTTTACTGTAAATTATAAGTTTATTCCAACTGAGAAATCATTTGATTTGTGATATTATTTGAAATAACACCAATGAAAGGGCCTTATTTTTACACAATTTAGGATATTTGCCTGTTGCATTGATGCTTGTGAAGGGTATGCAGGGAGATTGGTGTTATGTTCATGACCAATGTGACAGGAGGACTTTGATTTTTGTGGGATTTGATTGCGTGAACTGTCAATTGTTTTTGTTGTGACATCAGTATACATGTACGTTTGACTTGTCTGTCAAAATTCTACATGGATGGGAAACAGCAACATAAAACAGTCTGCTCATTTGGTCATAGTGTTCACCAGTCAAGTATGGCATTCTTTTACTACAAACTCAAATGTAGCAGGCGGCAGAATCGGTCAAGTACATCCTAAACACTAGGCCCAAACTCACAAACGTAAAAGCTGTTCATGCTCTCTCCCTCACATCACACACACACACACACATCAGAAATTTTCTAGTCACTTTACCATGCATCATTCTGATTTAAAATGCTTACCCAGCCTGTTCATAGAAGGAATGAATACAATCTCTGCTCTTCTTATCCCATATCTTTATAGTCTTGTCGTCGCTGGATGACACAATTAAATGATCGTCTGGAGAAAACCTGCAAGAGGTGCAATTCCGTTTCAAAAACAAACATAAGCCATGCTTAAAATACATAGCTTCAATATTATGAATGATGCTATGTTATTTAAGTTGTGAAGAGGTTTCATACTTAGCACAGCGCACCCAGTTCATGTGCTGGTTGAGAGAGAAGAGGAACTTCTGCCTGTGGACCGTCCATACTTTGATCGTCTTGTCGTCAGAGGCTGTGACCAGATTCTGTCCATCACCACAAAAGTTAACACTGCGCACCGTTGCCACGTGAGCCCTGAATACTGTCGACTCAGCCTTTCTACACATAGACGCACACGTCAAAATAGTTATATGCCTGTCCACAAAACGCATGTACCAAAACAAATCTAAATGCAGAATCCTCACATTTTGGGCACCCAAAGGCGAACAGTCTTGTCTCTGGATGCAGAGGCCACCAGGTGACCAGATGGAGAGAAATTAACCGAAGTCACAGCATCCTTATGTCCATCAAAGCGATATGCTCTCGTCTGAGGTTTTGTGTTCCAGATCATCACACAGGAATCCATAGATCCTGTGGCTGAGAGAGGAGAAGGGAACAAGTGGAGTGTGTCACAAAACCACAAAAACTACACACGAGCGTATACAGTAAATGTGCACTCAAAATACCAGCTACCTACCAATCGCCTAACACAAATACAAAAGTAAAAAGATTAAGATGAGTAAAATTCAACACTAACAAACACACAAAGAGAGAATGGAATCCTTTACCAATCTGTTTCATGTTATAGCTGAAGTCCACACTTGTCACAGAATCCCTGTGACCCTTGAAATGCCTCTCTAGTGCTGGATCAGACTATGAAAACACAGAGACGGGCAAACATAACATATGTTAAAATATGACACATTAACATTTGCATGGCTGAAAACTGGTCATTTCCTACATCAATCTGTAAATTTCTCCATTTCAAAGACATTTGTAATATTAACATGCAGGGAATTTTCACTATGGAAAATACACAATAACATTGCAGACGCTTCCAATTCTCTGTTGTAAGATCTCATAATAAGACTGATTAAAACATCACAATGACAGTTGAATAAAAAGCCAGAAACAAATGAAAAAAAGGTGACTGCCAGTGTCATCAGTTATGCTCAGTTTCTGTCTTGATTGAATCTTCAAACTCAGTGTCAAGACCATAAAACACATCATTCACTAAAAGGAAAAAAATGCAAGAATGAATGAAAAATCAGTGCAAAGACTCCATAGAGGCATCTAATGATGTATTACGATATCCAATAAACTGTTTGTAATCCGGCATAGCGACGCCCCGTTTCAACCCATTCATCGTGACGCCATAAAACGAGCCACACGACCATATTCGACCAAAACCGAGAAACATGTACGACATTTCGGTGTCATGTGACAGCGATTGACCAATCACATCCTTGTTGTCGGGCGGTTAACACAAAGCAGAAAAGCACGGCGTGACTACGTCAGACGTAACCAAATATGCGTCCAGCACGCTCTGCCCTAATTTTAGACTCACAGGCAGCCCTCCGGGCAACAACGCACACAAATAAAATATCCCTGAGTATATATAGTTTAAAAAATTTTAATTTAACAATAGTTAGGTTTGGTGTGTGATACTAGAAATAAATCAAGAGGGAATTATATGTAGTTGGAGGGGAGGAATTGCCTGGAAGGCTACGCTATGGGTAGAAGCGACATTTTTACACAGGCTTACAACAGTCTGTGTTTCCAAGGAGACCAGCACGGCGCTACTCTCGTCTAACTGTTAAGTCCCGAAGCAGGAAGGGTTCTGTGCTGCATGTTTTTGTGTAGAGAACATGGCGGAGTTGCACATCATCGGACAGATCGTCGGGGCCAGTGGTTTCCCTCAGAGCAGCTTGTTTTGCAAATGGGGAGTACACACGGGAGGTGCATGGCGGCTCCTTGCTGGACTAAGGGAGGGTCAGACTCAGGTGGATGTCCCCCAAACAGGAGAAATGGCGTACTGGTGTCACCCTATTGATCTGCACTACGCGACCAAAGGACTCCAAGGCTGGCCCAAACTGCACCTCCAGGTGTGGCACCAGGATTATTTCGGAAGATGCCAGCTATACGGCTACGGCTACTGCCACGTCCCGAGCAGCCCCGGACATCACCGCATTAGCTGTGTGACATGGAGGCCGCTGGGCTCCTGGCAAGAGCAACTGGCGCAAATATTTGTGGGCGGAGGTCCCCAGCTCCGCAGCCCGGACCTGATCTACAGCGGGGCGGACAGATACAGACTGCACACCGAGGCCATGGGCACCGTGGAGCTCGAGCTCGGCATCATCACGAGACATTTCGACAAATATGGCGTCGAGAGCTGACAGTGCAGAATTATGGCTCTCACAGATGAACGATACCACTTGTCCAATTTTTAACGCAGATATTTTATACGGGTTGAGGTCTAATGTGTATACACTACGGTTTTATACTTTTTTCTAAGCTGAATTTGTTGTTTTATGGAGTAACGTCTGTAAATAAAGGTTCTGCTAAATGAAGTTGGTTTCATTTTGGTCTGTTATTATAAATGAGAGCGATAGAGACTATGAATTGTTACACCATTCACGAAGTTTGTGCTAAGATCTTCAAACGTCTCATATGTTCCAGACTTTTAAAAGGTTTCCAATTTCCATGGTTGGATTTATTCCAGATTTTTTATGTAATCACAACAGTACATTTACATTTTATTACATTGCTGATAACACACATTGTGCACATCATACATGGCCAGATTGACTTGTTTTGATAGACCCTTCCATGTTTCTGAAAATGAAAATACTCAAATCTAAAATGAGGAATACAGCTTCGTGTATTGTCTAATTAAAGTGGGACAAAGAGAATAAACCACAACTTTAAGTGTATTTTTAACAAAATGATGTGGAAAGTTACCAAAAATGTGTCTTTAAGCATGGCATGATTCCTAATCTTGCTAAAATTATTGATAACTGGGAAAACATTACGGCAAACAATTTAGGGTTATTTTTAAGACTTCAACATAGAAAAGACAAGAAATCTCTGAATTTATAGATTTATGGTTTTGAGAAAACCTTAAAATCCATTGTAGGGTACACCTACTTTTAATGCCCCTCCTAAAATGCTCTTTCCATCTGTTTGTATTGCTCGTAATGCCTTTAGCCTCTTCCATTTTTACACAACCAAGAAAATTGGATGGATTGAGGAAGACAGGCATTTTTAATATCCCTGTAAATACTCCTTATACTAGAATAGCTCATATTATAGAGGCTTCCCCAGAATTGGTCTTAATCCTTGAGGTATCTTGGAAAACTTAGCATTTCACTACAATTTGACATAAAATCCAGTGTTTATGAAGATTGACCCACACCTTGTTAAAATGTAATGGGAATGGTTTAAATGAATGATATGTAATATGAATATTTACATCCAATCAACAAAAATAATATTACATTCCATTCACCATTTACTGTTTACATTCGCGGTGCAGGGTTAAGTTTGAAAATGACTAAACAGTGCCCTCTACCGGTAAAAAACTCGTTTTATGACGATTCAGAAAATTTAAATTCTTAAAACGCAGCGACAACAGGTTGGTCATTGATATTATCTGTAAATCATAGATCCAATGAATCGTTAAACCTATCCGACGTATGCAGAATAATTACATTTAACTAAACTTTGTCAGAGAGTAACAATTAAATGTGGAATCTACGAATGAGAAACCAACTTCAGCTATTGCTTCCTGGCACTCACCAGTGTAGAAGTCATCTTTCCAGTCGGTGGGAGCGGACTTGTTATTCTTAATGTTACTCCACAAACTCACGGCGCGTTTACAAACCTTTGGGATGAACAAAACACTAACTAGTTCGCTCCCACGGTGACCAAAAGCTAGTTAGTTGGTGGCAACAACAGTTCGGTTTACGCGCCTGAAATGAGCGCTGCGTCTGCTCATTGTTCTTAAAGGGACCGTACAACTATTTCAATAATGTCAAAGATGTTTGGAATAACAAAAAATTCGATCTCAAAAAATGTCACTGTAAAAATACGCTAGCACGAATTCCTCTATGTGATATTAACCTGTTAATGTCACGTATAATCAATAAGCTATTTTAAAGTGTGTTTGCTTGTCATAACGTGTCTCACCACAGAGTGGCAGTATCATATCGATGAAGATTCTCAGGCCTCCAGGTCATGGTCAGCCATTAAGGGTTGAATCAAGGACAACTCGACTATCTATCTATCTATCTATCTATCTATCTATCTATCTATCTATCTATCTATCTATTTTGCTTAGTTTAATCACACGGTCACAATCTCAAGTTCCCATATGGTTGTCAACAGAATCCATTTCACTACATGAAACACGTGTAAAACAATAACAATCCAATATTACACCACACCTAATCACAACCAGTACAACACACCACACTCTGAAGAAATCATCCCTACACACTGTGATTTTATGGCGAGAACAGTTCATAAATCTGAATGTTTTCAATCCATTTCCTGTAAATGCTCAGAAGAAGGAAGGAGGAAGGAAAAAATTGCTGGAATATTTGCAGCAGCCATGACTGATTATTTGTGAATGTAGTAAAGTGTCATTGTTCAAGTTACACAAGGACACCCAGGCGCAATGCCTCTGGGCTAATTGGAGACACTCCATAAAAGTTTCCCCTCTTAAGTAAATATCAAACACGTCATCTCACTTCTGCTGTCTTCTTTTTTTGCCTCAGCTCACAGATAAATTCCAAAATTTAATTTCTATTCGTTAAAGCACAAAGCTGCTTCATCATTACAGTTACAGCTGAAATTGAGCACTCTTCAGTCAAGTGTGACTTTGCCTTCTCTTTGCCTTGAAATGTTTTCTTTCAGAGTGCCTTTAAAGGAGCACAAGTATGAACACGTCCAAGGCTGCCCAGTATCGGTGCTCAAAGCCTTCACACACTTTTTTCCAAGGCCGCTGCAAGTAAGCGTACTTGGCTGAAAAAAGAAATGGGCTTGGTGCACACACTTTGCACAGTTTCCTGTTCAGTAAGAAAGGATGTTTGTGCTTGAGTGCTTAATTATCGCCATTAAACCCAGACTGTTGTCTGGTCTTATCTGTTTAACCCTAGAAACTTCAAGTGTCCCTTCCTGCTGTTTGATAAAAATGTTCAGTAGTCATTCTTGCAATAAAAGTATTGTCGTATTCATGAATTGTTTTAAAGTCTTGCAGTATACTTTTATTAGGTCTTAGTGGAGTAGGGGGAAATCATTCAAGTCGCAAAGGAAATGTCCACAAATACAATAAAGAAACGTTCATTTGTAAACGGAGAGCACTGATTTCTTCCATAAGATGATTAAAATTTTTGAGAAGCAAAATCAAATGTACAGGCTTTCCTTATCAGCTTGCGGCAAAGTTTTTAATAAAGTGTGATTTCACAACAACAACAGCAAGTGGGCAATTGTTATGGTGATAACAATACGTTTGTGCTGTCAATGACTGCTGGTGACAGCATGTTATGGACGTATGAACCCTGACAAGAGCTCAGCAACACAAACAATCAGTGACACATGGACATTAACAAAGCAGTGTCATTCCTCGTGTATGAAAACAATAGGTCTCTCGTTGCTTGTTTTTCTGCTACAACTTAATGCAGATTCACAATCATGTACCCCTTGGATTTGAATTGTTTCGTTAAGAAATCATGAAAATCACGAGGCTTCTAAACATTGAACATTGTCACAGCTGACACAGAAGTTGCGTGAGGAGGAAAGTCCCATATATTACGCAGCACCCAAATTCTGTATGGTTTTGAGGCCACGCCCTAGTCATCAAGATCAAGTTATCTCAGAGTGAGAATTCCACTGTATTGTCTGTTGTCAAGCGAGGCCACAAGAGAAGCAGTTACTGACAGTCAATGATGGTTTTATCGACAACTGTGAAACAGCAGACTTGTGAATGAGGAAATGTGAAGACTTGTTTCCACTGAAGGTACAAATTGCATACATACTTGTACGGCATCATCTTGTCTTCACTGCCA
This sequence comes from Brotula barbata, assembly GCA_900303265.1. Lineage (NCBI taxonomy): Eukaryota > Metazoa > Chordata > Actinopteri > Ophidiiformes > Ophidiidae > Brotula > Brotula barbata. Next base: position 42,160 of record OMNV01015952.1, on the reverse strand, counting down.
AAACAAAAGAGACAGTGGGACACTCCCTCGCTCGTTCAGGGGCTGCCAGAAGAAAATTAAGTCATTCTGCGTCACGCATAACCTTAAGAAATACGCAGTGTTTACAAGGCAGGTATAATTAATGAGAACTAATCAGTCTCTGTTGTTGCTTGAGTACATTAATGAGGGCATTTGTTTATAAATGTATCCCCAAAGGACCAATCACAGCATCAGAATGAGGCTCATCCTGCTGTAGATTATCTCCACGTGTTCCCATCCTGATCGATTGTTGAAGAAAAAGTCGAAGGTGTTCGTCTTATTTGACTGTATTTTATGGGGGCTGGATGAAGGAGAAGGTTATACAGCAACACACACAGTACAAAGTGCTACACAAAGATATCACACAAAAGTATTCTTCAATGCTATTACAAGAATGTGCTGTGTCTGGTGAGATTGTTGATCTATTCCAGTTTAGAGATCTAAAGTGGACTTAAAGGTCATGAAGGTGAATATGGCAAAGTGTGATTTTTTCCATGTAAAGTACATTCAGGAAATGCCTAAAACAGCAGATTTTCCTGGTGAAATCTTCGTTTTTGCGCTCAGATATTACTTCACTCTGTGATATGAACAATAGTACTGAAGATAACTGGAATAATGAATACAGGAACTAAATCTTGTGTTTGTGTTTGGCAGCTTTACTCAATGAGATGGATATTTTAATTTGAATTTCATTTTCAGGGTAAATGTTCTGTTACCTTTTAAATCATTTACCTAATGCCCTTTCACCTAAATTTCTCAGCAAATCCCTGCACGGCACACCGCACATGTGATCCTAAGAGCAAATTTGATACCCTCTCACCCATACAGTAATGAGTAAAATCAGAGTGTGGTTCAAAGTAACGTGAGGCACGTTTATTTCGATAGCTCCGTTACAGCACAAATGCAACTCAGGGAGCTTAAGGAAGGCATAAAAACAATAAAAGTAAAGATTACAGAGATGAACATTTATAAAAGTGGAATAAAAGCAATGAAGCAACACCTTTAAATTCTCTGTTATACAGCATAATAACTTATCTCTTCCAAATCCTGAGCATCCTGAGTGAATTTCCTCAATCATTTATTACACGTGTTATAACCAGCATAAGCGCCTCTCAGGTATCACAGCATAATTTTCCTCATCATTCAAGAAATCCACACAATTTTGAGTCCAGGATTCGTCTATATGTAGAATGAAATCTGTATTGCGTGAGAGGTTTGTTTAGTTGTCCACAGCCCTGTTGTATTTGGCAGACACGGAGGAAGGGGGATGACTGATATCGTCCACAGCTGCTCCTGTAGAAGCTGGAACCTCTTCAAGTGGACAGTATTGTTCTCAGGACAACAAAATGCTCTTTATTTGCCCTTTGTGTCACGAACAGAAGTACAGCAGTGCTCTCTCCCTCTCCCTCTCTCTCTCTCTCTCCCACACACATACAGTACACTCACAAATGCAATCTCTCTCCTCTGTCTCACAGAGACATAAAAAATATTGTGATAAGCAATTACACAATAAAGGAAAGACCAGGAACTATGATATTCATATTTACTGGATTCTGACTGGTGGGATTTAATGGTCTACTGCTACCACCAAGAAGGAAACTATGAGGAATAAGTGAAGTCTGGTAAGCTGAGAGGAAGTGGAGAACTGTGAGAAGGAAACTTTAAACTATTAGAGATCAGATTAGAAGCTTGATCGCTTCTGCGTCAGAATAGCCTGACATTTAGCAAAGTTAAGTAGCCAAATACCTAAACATGGACCGGTGTTTACATCCTTGTTCCTGTTCCACTTGTGGCTGTAGTTTGAACATGGTAAAGGTTGTATCAGGTTGTAAACTTTGCTTCTACAACAACTACTACTGCTACTGCTGTTTTTGGTAATTCTAATAAAGTGATTTTTTTGGTAATTTTAATGTAGTGATTCGTTTTTAGGAAGAAAAAAACGGAAATTAATCCCCTCAGTGGCGCCATTATCTCTCCCTCAGCACTCACGTAGCCCTGGGCGCCTGTGCTGATTCCCAACCAAGGCCGGGATAATGGACGTCATGGGGGGATAGGAGGGGGATGCCCATCAGGACTGGACACCAGCCAGTCTAAGTCTAGATCCAAAAAACCTGCAACCTTCTTGAGCACAGTACATTTGTAATATTATCACAATCACAATCCATGGAAATTACACTTTGAATTGATGAGACCCCCACTAAATATCCAATATTTTCTCTGAGATGAATGATATCTGGGCTAATTATGGCACAAAGCAGGAACTTCATGTTTATTTTTCCCCTCAGTGTTTTCGCCTGTCTCCTGTTGCACCATACCCTACAATCAATCCTCTAATCTTACACCTTTGTGAACATTAGATCTGTACTTTAGAACGCTAACAGACTAACAGCCATTATTTAACATAGTGCGCCGGTGATACAAAGCACAAGGAAGTGCTTGTAACTGGAACAGACCTAAACGGCGTGTTTAGACGGTTTTAGCAGGGTAGGACGGTGATTACAGAGCACGTCCTGTTTCGTCATTGTGTGAGAGAAAAAGTAGAGAACAGTCCATTCTTCAGTCCAGTCAGACAGTGGATATAGTTTTACAGCCTTTCAGTACCTGGTTTTCATTTGCCTCTGGCACTCTGCCAGTAAACCAGATTTGGGGGGAGGTGAGGCCACACTGATCGAAACCATGTACAGTGATTCAATCAAGCTGGTCAATGCATTTCTGCTTACATTACATTGGATGAAGCCTCTTGTTTTACTTATGGTGATCAGCATCAGTCACGTATTGAGCAGGGATCAGACAAAACAAAGAGGAAACCGTGTGTGTGTGTGTGTGTGTGCGTGTGAGAGACGAAGCGTGTGGATTAACAGTGCACAGGGAGTGCTGAAGGCGAGTGAAGACTGACAAGGGCCGCCTTTGTTATGTTCGAATAGCGAGGCTTTTGGAGGTGCCAAATGTCTGCTTCAGCGACTCATCAAATGGTTTTCATCAAAGACACAGCAAAGACACACACAAACAGTTATACACATCATTCTCCTGCCAGATTGGTGAAAATATGTCAACTTTACAGGCAACAATAGTGCATTTTTTTCCTCTGAAGTCATTGCTGTGTATTTCCAAAGTTTCAAAGTTTTACTTCAATAATAGTACACATATCTTATTTGAAAATGACTCTTCAGAAAACATACTAAAACCCACTTAGCTGCTGATGTTAGTTTTAACCATCAAAAGTAGTATTTGGATCCTACTTGTACAATATTGAAAGTGAAATTAAAGGAATTTGTCATCCTCACATGGTAATTGTATCTTGCGAGTCTCCGGATGAAAAATCCTAATTTTAGCCAACATGACAGTCGGAAAGAATGGGTTTTTTCCCAATATGTGCACTTTCTGTTTAACGGAAACATTTGGACAAATGAAATGCTCAAAGATCTGAGAAGAATGGGGTTGTACTTTTACAACTAGTTTTGTAGTTTAACATGTTTATTTTGTCACCTATTTGCTCCTCTTCATACTTGAGTTGTACTTGAGTAAAAGTACAGATATCAGATTAGTGATGCACCAGGCGATATACCTCAGTCATATGGTTGATTTAGATTTTATTCCAGCATCAAAAGTATTTTTAATTTGGATAATGTGTAAGAATTGTAAGTGAAAGTCAAAGAATTTTCGGTCTTTCAGATGAACTTAATTATTATCTTTCCTCTATCACAAACAGGAAGAACTCAAACTGATTAGAACCAAAGAAACTCAACTTGTAGTACAGCTGTTGGGACCTTTTTAACACTTCGACAGCATTTCTTCAAATAAATAAATAAAATACATCTTGTGTTATCTGTCCACAGAACATAGTCCTATTGAAGACACAGGAAATATGTAGATTGCCTTTCTTTGTTTTCTTCAATTTTTCTGTATTTTCTTACATGGAGACATGAACAGAGACACTAATATGTTGTAAATACTTGTGCGGTGTGTTTACTGTAAGCCCGCCCTCCTTTTTCACTTCCTTCATGATTGCATGCGGTGTAGCTTTGGATCTTTGTAGGTCACTCACTCCAGGAACAGTACTGTACTTCCCGCACTAAATTATTTATGGCTATTTGTCACATGGAAGCTGTACTACATTCTTTTTGACAATACTACAATGTCTATTGCCACTCTCTCTCCGTGTTGAGAAAGAGAGAGAGTACCCGCATTTTCAACCTTTCTACTACAACACAAAGAGTTGAGCAACAGCGAGTGCAATAACCATTCGACCTTGGCGAGCGTTACCAAGCAGCCTTGACTACGTGTGTGACCCAGTGTTATCTGTGTTAACCGTACAAATCCAAAAACCAGACAGTCAATGAGAAATTTGATAGCTTTGTTAAATATACTGGTATCGTTTCTGTTCTGTTTATTTTATAATCGGTCTTCAAGAGGATTTATTTTAATAGCTGTATGCAGGTCTCTTTATGCCAACACTCCAAAGGAAAATGTCACCACTAATGATGTGTCTGACCCGTCTGGAGTCCTCAGTTATGGAATGCTTGCACTCACACGCACACTTTATCAGGCACGGACATAGTCAGATATCAACGTTCCAGGATTTCAAACATGAACCAGCATAACCATCCTCACTTTTATCTCTCACGTTATTCACCTGTGAATAACAGGTGACTTTATTTTAATTATTAGAATTTCAAAGAGAATTAATCCTAAAAGATGACATTCCATTCCTCATAATGGTTCTATTGTTTTTGAAACCCAGCTGCATTATGGGTCAATATCTAAGGAATGTTTCTAACTTTGAAACCAAATCCTATCAGATAAATCAGGTTCAAAGCAGGTGGCCAGGAAGGATCAAACCGATGACAACTTTATAGACAGATTCATAAGGTTCATACAAAATATTTTGTTGTGTGTAAGGTCGTGTTTCAGTTTTGTGTGCTGTACCTGGAATTGGGCGTCTATTCCTGTGTGTATGTGTGTGTGTGTGTTAAATGCAGCCATCTCTGACGTCTATACGTCAGGGGATCATCTTTATGAGAGTACTTCAAAAAATGGTGTCAGCGGAATGATCTAATCAACCGATGAGTCAAAAGCAAACACACCTTAGATAATTGCAGGCCTTAGTTTTGTCTCTTAGACCAACCATTTATTTTTACAATGTTATACCCAGTTGTTTGTCTGTTTCTTTCACCTAAGCCAATGCAGTTATTACTACGCTTTATTGTGTCGTTTGACCACAGAGGCCACAAGCCAGGGTCGATTTAGCACAGCAGTCCCGCAGGCTAAATTTAAATACATTACCTCCACGCTGACCGGACAAAAACAATTATTATTATTACATTATTGTACTTTCCTGGCCTTATCCATTGTGTGCTGCAAGTAGAATGAGTGAAACCATCAGTGGCTCTGTGTACTATGGATGGAAAGACAAAATTCTGCTTTTTGTCTTTGAAGTATCTTTACTTTGGAGTGTCTAAACTGTCATCCTGGTGGTTGCCATGGCAGATAAATTCATTCAGTACGTTTCTCAGCTCCTTCTTGTTCTCTGGACCACCCGAGTGTTGCAGAAAGGAGTAGCCATGGAAATTGCTGTCAGGTCAGTGGATCAGCTGAGGTCAATAGAAATTCTTAACAAAGCTCTCTCATTCTCTCATTCTCTCTCCCTCTCTCTCTCTCTCTCTCTCTCTCTCTCTCTTCTCTCTTTCTCTCCAAGTATGGATAAAAGCATCTCTGCACGTGACGTTAAGCAAGTGTCTGTCTGTCTGTGTCAGTGTGGGATATGAGAGACATAGTTTAAGGTGTAAAAATAGCAAAGGTGTTGATTATCCAGTCCATATTACATTTCAGATAATATATAAATACATTTGGTTGACCAAAGATTCACGATATATTTTTGTCTCCAAACTGATTCTTCATTCTCGTCCTACTACCTGTATGCTGGACCCCAGACCATCCAAACTCTTGCAGGCCATCGCACCCACACTTGTCCCTGCAGTCACACACATCATCAACACCCCACTTACAACGGGTGTATTCCCCACAGCTTTTAAACAGGCACGGGTCACCCCACAACTAAAGAAACCCACACTTAACCCATCTCACGTTGAAAATTATAGGCTGGTCTCACTCCTCTCCTTCCTGTCTAAAACACTTGAGTGTTCAGTCAAGTTTCTGAATTTCTCTCAGAGAACAAATTACATGACACTAACCAATCTAGTTTCAAAAGCGGGCACTCTACTGAGACTGCACTGCTGTCAGTAGTGGAAGCGCTGCGATCAGCTACTCCACCTACTCCACCTACTCCACCTATCTGCTGCCTTTGACACAGTCAACCTCCAAATCCTTCCTCTTCACACTCGGCCAGCACGGCTTCTCAGGAACTGCCCTCCCTTGGTTTGTGTCATACCTCTCAGGGAGATCCTTCAGAGTGTCCTGGAGAGGGAAAGCGTCCAAATCCCAATACCTGTCCACTGGGGTACCTTAAGGTTCTGTGCTTGGCCCCCTACTCTTTTCAATCTACACCACCTCTCTTGGAGGAGTCATCCACTCACACGGCTTCTCATACCACTCCTATGCTGATGATACCTATCTCATCCTATCATTCCAGCCAGACGATCTCACAGTCTCAGTCACGTATACCCCTATGCCTCACCGACATGCTTCACCCACATGCCTCACCGACATCTCGTCATGGATGGAGCAACGCCACCTTCAGCTGAACCTGCCTAAGACTGAACTCCTTGTCTTCCCAGGCTGTCCGTCTGCTCAACAACAGATCAGTCTCCAGATAGACTCCATCACAATCTGCCAGAAACTTGGGCGTCATCATTGACAACCAACTAACTTTTAAGGATCACGTGTCCTCTGTGACACGATCATGCCGCTTCGCCCTATACAACATCAGGAAAATCAGACCACATCTGTCCGAACATGCAGCAAAACTCCTAGTCCAGGCTCTTGTAATCTCACGCCCAGACTACTGCAACTCCTTACTGGAAGGACTCCGGACATGCACCCTCAAACCTCTGCAGATGATCCAGAATGCGGCGGTGCGTCTGGTCTTCAACCAACCCAAAACTGCACATGTTACTGCGCTGTTCCTTTCACTCCACTGGCTCCCAGTTGCTGCTCGCATCAAGTTCAAGTCCCTGATGCTCACTTACAAAGCAGCAACCAAACCTGCTCCCACCTACCTGAATTCCCTCATTCAGGTCTACGCTCCCTCCCGCCAACTTTGCTCTGCTAAAGAGCGACAACCGGTGCTGCAAGCACGCCAAGGCCCAAAATCTAGATCAAGACTCTTCTCCTCTGTGGTTCCTCGGTGGTGGAACGAGTTACAATACTCCACTCGCTCCGCAGAGTCTCTGTATCTTCAAGAGAAGGCTAAAGACCCAGCTCTTTAGGGACCACCTTCTCACAACATAAACTGTACATATATGCATTTTGTCTTGCCTTGTCTTGCCTCGAAGCAACTTGGTCCCTTGGACCAGAACCTGAGCCTTGTGGCGCTTATTGTCGTTGAATTTACTGAATAGATCTTTGCTTGTGTTGTTCTAATTCTCATATGTACGTCGCTTTGGATAAAAGCGTCTGCTAGATGTGAATTGTAATTGTAAATGCGGTTGTAACCTTTTGAAGTAATATCCTCAAACCAACAAGAAATCAACAAAGAAGTCCAGAGTTTTGCCATTGGTTTAGCAAATGTCACGTCACGCCTTTCCCAAATGTCATCGTGTTTGACGACACACTGTCAGGTCATGCATTTCTGTGTGAAATGAGTCAATGCAAAAGAGGAAGTTTCCTGATTTGCAAAAAAGCTGCAACCACCTTGTTTCTTCACACAAGCTTATTTCTCACTTCCATTTACACAGTTGTCGATCTTCTGACAAAAAATGTGAAAATTATGCTTTGACAATATGAGCACATTCCCACTGTCCATGCAATGCAGGTGCACACGACAGAGAGGCTTTGTGTCATCCGTCACCGTAGTGACCATGGGCTGTGCGTGATAGGTGTGACAGACTGCCACTACAAGCTGTTCCACTATCTGTTTAAAAAGGCTGTGAGGCTGCTCTAGTCTCAAGGAAGATGAAGTTGAAGTAGTACGGCAAGCCGTTTGGTGTTTTACTGGTCCCCTGCTACTACACAAAACACAATTTGTATTAAATTAAGTATTAAGTATTAAAATAAACGCCAGTTTACAGACTGCCAATTATTGATCTCTGTAATTCAGTATATACACTGTACTTGTACCGTGCTGGAACTACCAAAAGATAAAACAGCTTGCCATGGAAGGAGCTATCGCTGTGGCTGTGTTCTTCATCAGTTTGTGTTATGAATTTGGGTCATTTCAAGTCTTATACAGCAGCTGCTGAAATTGCAGGAGATTGAGTCACACACACACAAGCACAAAGACATGAGTTTTGCATCTCTCCTGGATTAACATAGTATATTTGTGTGACTGCCAAAGTCTACAACTAAGATTATACACATGTACGTATATATATGTATATATATATATGTACACACAGAGAGTACATATTTGTTGAGAGATTTGATTACAAGTAGTCCTAAAGTAAAGACCAAAGTCCCAGACCGTTCTTAATACGAAACAGCTCACGTCTACCAGTTTTTATCAATTAATGATAAAATCATTTTTGTTCAGTGACTTGTACTGGTCACATCCAAAAGTAGGCTAGTGGATCAAAGTATTTGAGTCATAAATGACATCACCAATCGCACAAAGATTCTGACCTGTGAGAAACAAATTGTTAAAAATTGTGACGGTTTACATCAGTCTCAATATTCAAAGATGTTTAGTGACGTCTTGATTCATGCTCAAAATATCAAGTAATTTTCCAGCTTGTCGTAACTTTCTTTTGGATTACAAATACTTATATATAACAAATATACTATTATCAGTGATGTAACACGTAAAAACTCCAACTCAGCAGCTAAATGAATTATACTCATGTTTTCTGATTAAGTTTAATTCGTTTTTATTTGAGATATCTGTTCTTTTACTCATGTAAAGTGTAACTTTGACTAATAACCACTTTATGCATCAGTCGTTTAAATTTCTTTGTTTTTTGTCATTTGATGAGTGCGCACAGTGCTCGTTTTAAAAATAGTTCTGGGGATGGAACAGACTACATTAGCTAATCTTTACATTTTAAACAATCTGCAGGTACAGACTATAGTTTCTAAAACTCAAAAAGGAATGACACACACAGATCACATTTGTTGATTTTATTTTGAGCATATAGAATATCTGAACATAGACTCTTTTAAATAATATATCTGTAGGACACTTATCAAAGATAACACATTCTATGACAGTGATAGAGGAATGGGTTTTGAGTGTATATGTGCCATCTCTAGCTCAGAGGTGAGCAGTGTTAGGCGCAGACTGAGAGCGGGTGGCTGAGGCCACAGAAGTAAGACTTCTCTCTGTCGCTCATCAGCTCAAAGTGGAGCGGCTGTTGACAGAAGCTGCACTCTCCTGATGAGTGAGGGTTCAGCTCCAGGCCCACCTCTTTCCACGTCTGCACGAGCTTCTCTGTAAACACAAAGGGGAAGAGACGGGGATTAGAGCTACAGTTGTTCACTCAAAATGGTAAAAGTGCTGTGACAGGTGAGTCATTCATGCAACGTACACGAGCAGCCAAACAATCATATCAAACAAAATTACAACTTGACTGATTTTACTTTAACTGAATTCCATAAACATAGTACTAAGACAGTGGTCCTCTTACCGACAAAGTATTTCATCATTTGAGGGGTGTGGTGCGGTGTTGGGGCGATGCGCAGAAGCTCATCTCCCCTGGCAACAGTGGGGTAGTTGATGGCTTGCACATAGATGTTGTGGCGACTCATCATAAGATCACACACCTCTGTGTTCTTCTCTGCGTTCGATACCTGGAAAGACACAATGACAGCTATTGTAAATGATTCACAGGGCAGAGGAAGAGCTGTGGTAGTTTTATAAAACAAGACGGTATATTTTGATGTTCAACTTTGATGCTGTGAGAACATGAATGATATTTTACCCGGACAGGTATGATGTGGCTGGGGCAATGGACCACGGGCAACCCCGAGTCCATCAGCATTTGTCTCAGCAGCTTAACGTTGCCCTGGTGCTTCCGTCTCAATGTACGCCCCTCTTCACTTTTAAGGGTCTGGATTGACTGCTTGGCACCAGCCAACAACATCGGCGGTAGAGAAGTGGTGAAGATGAAACCAGCGGCGTAAGAACGAACCGTGTCCACCAGAGCCGCGGTACTTGCGATGTAGCCACCAACACAGCCAAATGCCTTTCCTGTGATAGGAGATAAAAACATTATTCATGGGTGGTTGCTGCAGCTTTGGTGATTTCTAAACACAAATCTGATAGAAAAAAATATTTTAGGAGGCTCAGTGTTTTAATTATCTGCTGAAGTGGTGTTGGACTATCTTGGCATGGCAGCTGCAGGGAGTAAGCAACCTGCAGAGCTCTCAGGAATAATTGTCCCCTCAGCTTGACAGTCTCTCACAGACACGGAATAATTCAATAACAGGACAACAAGCTACAGTCTCCTAGCAACAGCACAGCAGCTCAGCTCCAACAGAGCTCCTCTAGTCCCTTGGTATATTGGGTGCTAAAGCAGAGGCCAGATAATACAAACAATGGGTTTGTGACAAGTATTAGTAATAATCAGTGTTTTCAGTCGTTCAGATACTGACCTAGGGTCCCAGAGATGATGTCCATCTTGTGCATGACACCATCCCTGTCTCCGATGCCTCCTCCCCTCGGGCCATAGAGGCCCACGGCATGAACTTCGTCTACAAAGGTGATGGCGCCAAACTCGTGGGCTACATCACACATTTCTTCCAAAGGACACACAGCACCTGTGTTACAGAGGGATAAAGACAAAAAGAACACATTACTAAGTCTGATTTATAAACTAATGCATAGATGGTTTATGAATGAAGAGGGAGTATTTGAAACTAACCGTCCATGGAGTGGACAGTCTCAAAGGCCACGATCTTTGGCTTGCTGGGGTCACCCTTTTGCAGCATCTCTTTGAGGTGAGCCACATCATTGTGACGGAAAATGAACTTCTTAGCACCACTATTCCTGATACCCTGGATCATGGAGGCATGATTGCCAGCATCAGAGTAGATCTCACAACCTAAAATAGAAAAGAGAGGCAGTTGATATAAGGCATTGTATCAATGAACATAAAACACAAAAAGGCTAACAACTTAGAACAGTTTTGAGTTTAATATAATATATACCAGGCAACATCTTGGCGAGGGTGAAGAGGGTGGAGTCATTGGCCACAAAACAGGAGGTGAAGAGGAGGGCAGCATCCTTCTTGTGAAGGTCAGCCAGCTCGTGCTCAAGTTCCACGTGGAATTTACTGGTACCAGAGATGTTCCTGGTGCCTCCTGCTCCCGATCCATGCTTCTGTAAAGTAGCCCTAGTAAACCAAGACAAAAACAACTATTGTATACCATGTCTTTAATGCATAATATACCTGTTACTTTTCCCCTGTGAAATGGCTGGCAACAGCACAATAACATTACCACTACCTTCACCAATTGCTGTATAATATAAATTATGTATTATGATTAGCTATTATAACATAGACCATCGAACAAGTAGCAAGCGATGATTCACAGTTTGCCCTAGATCACAAGCTCACACAGCCTGAAAGCGAAAGCTTTTCTGGCGCCCATTAAGCTAAACAGTAAACAGCGTTTAGGTCAGAATTTGTAAACACAAACGATGGACCTGTTCTCCCGGCCATCCGGTATTTGGTAAGTTACAGGCTGAGCCTCTCCCGTTTGTTCTTTACCTCTCTTATTATGTAAGGTGTATTACAAAACAAGAACAACAGGTAGAGAACACACCTAGACAAGGAAACTCTCTCACATCATATAAACTAACAAAGGACCAGGTAAAGTCTAATTTTTTCACATCTAATGCAAATAACTTCACAAAAACTCACATGATTGTTTGCACGACCCGCGGGTGTCGACTCATGCCCAGGTAGTCGTTGCTGCACCACACGGACACCTCTCTCTTGTCCTCTAGAGAACCGGTGTAATCATCAGCCATGGGGAACTCACTAGCGAGTCGATTCACAGTCTTAAACACGCGATAGGTGTGGTCACTCTTCTTCTCCTCTATCTTCTTCTCAAAAAACCCATCATAATGGAAGCTTGAGACTGCCAGATCAATGAGATGGTACTTGTAAGCATTGGTGATCACGCCAACACAACTTTCATTATGGTGACTGTGTGAATTCCTAGATCTAAGGGTTGTTTAGAGCATTTTCTATACAAACACTTACAACTCGTCGGCAAGTTGTCATGCAGCAGGTGAGAGACCCTCTTAGGCCGCTGCTTCAGGAGGCTCTTCATCAGAGTAGCCTGTTCAGTCACCTTTGGTGGGGCAGACTGCTTCATCTGTGGAGGGGATGTCTCTGCAAAGAGGACACACGCAAAACTGGACATAAATAAATGTGTACACAATCAATCATAGCAGTGTTCATCAATTTGTTTGAAATCAAGTCTTACCTTTTTGGACAGTGCGGACCTCCTGAATATCCTCTTGGAATTCCATGCCAACCTGACGGACCAGACTACTCTTCTGGCCCATCTCAGCAGCGAGGAAAGGGCATTTAGAGGCAGCGACCTGACCTGTGGGTGGCAGAGGGTGACCAGCAGGGAGCTGGGGTTCCACTTGCTGCTTGGGGCCTGGAGGTAGAAGAATTCAATTTTACACCAGAGATACACAATTGCCATAAACTACTGTATATAGTGATCTGGTTATTACACTCAATGCTTGTTTGATTGTTTAATCTTAGGTCACCTTCTCCGCCACTCAAGATGTCGCGGGCCTTCTGGTTGGAAGAGGAGGAGGTGCAGAGTGCCCGGGCCATGGATGGAGCCATGGGTTTGGAGGCCAGCTCCATCATGATGGGACATTGCTTGGCATACACCACCATAGACTTTTTGGACTGCTGGAAAAAAGCCTGGGGCACACGAGCCAGGAAGGGACAGCGACGTACGATCACATCCATACTCTGAAGCGGCGATGACGACTTCCCAAGATTCTGATGGTAAGGGGGAAAAAAACTTGAGCCTAAAATAGTCTGCCGACATATTTATTATATCGTATATGGAAACTTGTCACCCAACCTAAAAAAAAAAAACTAGAGAATTTCAACCACAAGATTTTAAGCTGTTTTACCATCATTTCCCCATGATGTTTAACAGCCTGCATCTATCCCGCTAGCTCACCCTTCCCCCTATATGGATCCACGTTCCTAGAAAGGACTTTCCGTGAATTACTCCCACGCACTCATTGGGAAAATAAAGGAAAAGCGGGAAAGGAAACGCAAAGAATATAAAAAAATATTTCGACTCGTGTACTGTCGATGACTGAGGAAGCGTGAAATTATTCCAAAAACTTAACCTGATCGGAATTTTGGTCAGATTGGTCCTTCTATGTAAGTAGTTAGTAGTAAGTCACGTGAACGATACATACTGTGTAGTTTTTCTATGAAAGTTTTTTTTTTCATCTTTCAAATCCAACAAATTCATCTTGCCCAATTTCACTTGCGAGGGAAATTTAATTCAAGTAAAAAAATATACTGATCCCAAAGTTGAAGATTTTTATCAAGTCAATTTGTAGGTAGTTACGAAATGTTTGCCAAAGTGGTTGTTAAAGGTCTCACGGAATCACGCTTCATTAATAAACCATTCATAAACAGGAAAAGCGGACTGTCAGTCTTTTAATAATTGACGAAACGAGTACAGTTAAAGGAGGTATTAGGAACCTTAGATTGGATGTCAACATTAGTCTGACCGTTCCTGGCTGACCGGCTCGTAGCCATTAGCTGAATCGCTAACATTAGCTGTAGCGCTACCACCAGCAGTGAAAAGGGTACCGAACAGTAAATAAGAATCTTACCTTGTAACAATCTCAACGTAAAAAACAAATCTTCAGAGTTTGTTGTTTAACGGCAGTGTAACAAATCCGACGAGATCTCGTTTAGATGACTTCTTAGGAGGGTCAAGATGACTGTCTCGTTATCCTGCACTGAGGACGAACGCAGAGGACGAGCGCGAGAGGCGTCTTATACTCGCTTACCATGGCTGAAACAAATGGAAGTATCGCGAGATCCTGCTTGGCCACGTCAGAGGCGTTCGAGGGCGTTGATCTCTTACAAGTCACGCAACCACAATTGGTATCCTCTTGAACTGATAAGAGGGTACCATCACGGATGGGCCCAAGTTTATAATGTCTTACGTTAAATTCCAGTGAAAAGCCCAAGGTTTTTCTTTCTGCTTTAATCTGTATAAAGCGATACATGAGACTTCCAGAATGCATAGAAGCTTAATGGAAATGAAAAATGCCACAACGTAAAAACATGAAAAAAATATTTAATGGTTTGAGAATTTTTTTCATGGTCAGCTATCAATCCATTTGTCACTTTTTACTTCGGTATAGTTAGCTGCACTATATTGCACTTCATGTGTTTTTGTCCCTCAAAATATTTGGGCATTGCAGACTATTCTTCATTCCCCTAACATCAATTTTAAATTTTGATAAGACGTTTTTATATGTAAAAATAGAAATCAGAAAATAGAATATTCCTCATGCATATTATTTGGTCAATTCCACAGCCATAAATCAAAACTAATTCCGAGCTTTCTTCAATTAATTTTCTATGTATTTATACATAAACTATATTGATTGTCTACGACTCATTAGTAATAATAAATGAATAAGCATTGAATATTGTTAAAAATGTACAATGTACTGAATGACCCATTTAGTGGATAAACTCCCTATATGCAGCATAAACGTTAATTCATTGTAGTTATTGATATTTTAAGAAATTTCACGAGTAAATTGGCTACAACGTGTCATTGTATAAATTCTCTAGTTAATATAATATTTCAACAGATAGAAATCTTAATCCATATCTTGAGTGTAGCTGTAAAGATGAGATGTAATATTTTCAGTTCGATTTTCTGTGTCCAAGTGCCCTCTGGTGTTGAAAATGGGTATTGACGTGGAATTCGAAGCTGAATCATAAACTGTGAGACTAACATAATGGAAAGATATGTTATTGTTATTTATATTTCTGGACAGTTTCCCCTCCTCCCCAATCTGACAGGTTTATCCCCACCAATAATTTGGTGGGTTTTATCTTACTGCTTGTGCAGACGACCACCTGATGAATTTCTTAAAATTCTGCAGCCACTGGTTACATCCTTATGTTTTGGGTTCAGAACATGTCAGTAAAAGTTGTATATATTCTCAGCTTCTGTATTATTTTCAATACACTTATCCAACTGACAAATTAAACATTACATGTATGTAATCGAAAATGTCTCTACTCTGATTGATAACCTGAGCAGATTGATAGTATACCTTACTTTGAAATTGGTAGTGCTTTATAGTGCATAGGGCTTTATTTACTTTGGTTTATAATCTACTGTGAGCAAATGGTTTTCTTTCTGTGACAGACAGAATGAAATGTCTAGGAACCATCTTTTGACACTGTTGTTTTGTTGCCTTTGGTAACTGTCACAAAAGGAATTCTTAGACAAAAACCTGGCAGTGCATCAGAGTAAAGCATAATTTTGCAGTAAAAGTAAAGTGTTACATCCTTGTGTAATGTGTGAGTGTGTGTCTCAGGATTTTGAAGTTGTTCATGTGAAGAAATCCGTTAAATTATGATGCATATGCAGTGTAATTATATGTGCATCAGGCACATTCAAGGCCTACGTTGTGGTCTGTGTGTAATTGCCTCTCACGTCTCCGGGCCAAATAAACATCTTACCCACAAATTCTCTCTGAACTGTACTTATATAAGGCACATGATGACACAGGGAGGCCTGAAGAAATCCACTGCAGTGCTTGATGTTTTAAATGAATTTTCTAGGTAAATCATGATTTTGTATTATTCTGACAAATTCTTTTAACGTAAAAATGGTACTTATGGCTTTTGATCTGCCAGGCTTCAATTTAATAGACTAGTCCCTCATTCACATTAAACAACCAATATGTAAGACACTGTTTCCAAATTCAGCTTTTTACATCAACATAATCCGTTCCTGCTTTTCCTGCCCTTTGACATATGTCCAGAAGGCCAACAGGAATATTATTGACCCTGTGTAGGGACATTTTTAGTCCAAATGGTATTTTTCCAGTGATTTACCAGCCAAAATACCTGCTGAATAGGACATGGTCACATGATGTGTTCTGATTTTATTAAAATGACAAGGGTCACTTTAATCCCAGTGAGTTACTATGTTTTGATATTTTTTTAATATTGGTGTAAAATATGATAATTTCAAGCTGTTAACAATGATTTAAAGGACTTCCTAGTTCCCTGAAATAAAAACTATTGCCTAAACTGTCCACTAGGGGGAGGTGCTGTCGTACCTCTGCCAAATGAATGGACAAGGACGATAGCTACTGTTCACAAGACTGCATGACTCAAGTCAAAGACAAGCAAGCAGCACTGCAGGCCTGCTGTACGAAACAGCTATATTTTCACGAATGCCAAGCTAAGTTCAATAGAGCAACAAATATGAGGACAGTGCAAAAGTAATAGTATTGTACTATGCCCTCCTGTCTCAAGGAGTTAACTACTAAAATATGCATCAGAGACACTGTGACACTGTGCACGATAAAAGCCTCCAACCGTTGAGTAACATTAGGCATCGCTGCTTCTCTTAATGTACAAAGTTTAACTAGGGAATATTATAATGATAACATCAGTATAATTATATTATTATTATTATTAGTGGTAGTAGTATTACTGTTGTTGTCGTTATTTGTGAATTGTTAAGTAAAACCTTTCCATATTTACCGTAGAACTAACCAACCCAAATAGGTTAAAACCAAAAGGATGAGCTCAAGATGCAAGTACCCAAGGTACATAATGTAAACATAAAATTTACGATTAAAAAATTATCTCACTGATTTCTGCAAATATGTTTTAAATAAACTTGTGAATTGTTCGTGAAATGTAACGCACGAGAACAAGAGGCATTATTGTTCCCCTTCTTCTTCTTCTTCCTCCTATTATTTGGAGACGTTAAGTTCAGTGACGTCACACGTATTATGACCCCCGCCCCCTTCATGACGCCTTCGACGCTGAAGAAATGCGGACCTTGGAAGCCTCTGTCATCTGAATTGAGACGTTGCAGCAACAGGGACGACTTGTTGACTTTCTGCGCGCCGTCCTGTTTCTTTCTTTTGGAGTGGAATCTTACTTTGTGTAGACGATCTTTGTGTCGAGCCAGTTCGGGTTGGTCTCGTGTGCCAGCTGCCCGCAGGAGATTCTCAGTTTCCTGTCTCTCGCCCGGAATCGCGGAGTAGACATGGCGTCAGGCCTATTCAGCACTGTTGCGTTTGTTTTATGCCTGAATCTGGTCCCTGTTGTATTTGGTAAGTTCTAACGAATATTTTGCTCCTTTGCCATGATGTTTTTGTTACTGTTTTGATGGGTGCGTTGCGTTTTAGCTCCAACCCAAGTCGTGGCGGTGTCAGTGACGTTAGCAATGCAGCTATGTTGATTTACTGCTTGTTATTGAAACAAACATTGTGGTCAAATAATAACTGAAGTCCTTCTCGAACTAACTCATCAAGGATGTTATAATCTAGAGATTCGCTATAACTTATAAATAAGCCACACCAGTAAATATTTTTTGTGTGTCCGCGAACGGTTCTTTTATTATTACTTAATATTCTCTGAAGTGCATGTAGTTTATTTATCAGTAAATGTAGCTGTCAAAAATCAGACAAAAATCAGAGGTGACCAAATCAAAAAATACAGACTAGATGATTCGTTGCAAACTAACTGATTAATCAAGAACAAATATGAGCATCTCTAATAATGAGCAATTAGTAATAATCACTAGTTTCTAGTGTCAAAATATGTACCAGAGTTACTGTCTGCATCCTAAATCACCAAACTGATACACAAATCCCTTCGACAGCGTTAATTACTGTGTATGTCTGTATTTGCCTTACGTTTAGTTTACCCAACCAGTCTAATGATAATCACATTTTTAGACAGAGATAACGGTCAAACTTTTTCTTCTTCTTTACTGTGTCTATTCAACTATACCGCAGGGAGCCGGGACTGCAAGTCCTACAAAGATTTCCATAATGTGTACCACTCATCCAAGAGTTGTTACATAGGATTTTGCTGTGGAAGCTGCAACAACAGATACTGCTGTACAGACAGTTTCTGGCGTCTCACTGAGGATAAACAGGATGACTGGTATTTTATTCTATTTTGTTCCACTGTGTTTTATTATACTTTGTTCCAGTTTATTCTGCTCTTTATCTGTTTCCCTCTTCTCGTGTCTCAACCACAATACAGATTTTATGCTGCATCCATTTTTGCAATGACAGGTATGCAGGCAACAGGAAGTAGTCCTTTGCTATGCATTACAACCTGCAGACAACTTCTACTCTAATCAACTGCACACAACAGGAAGATTCTTCACTGTCTTTCCTCTAGATTTACATTGCTAAATAAGTTGCACTCCCAAACAATTAAAAACAGCTGCTAACTTTTGTAGCTATGATTTGTAGAGATTTACTGTAAGAATGACTTCTATTTTTGCATTAATTCTGCCTTGTTCCCTTTTTTTTAGTTATGAACTCACGTCCCCATTCCCCATTGTTGTTGGTGTAACGGCGCTCGTCAGCGTTTTGCTCATTGTCATCTGCTGCTGTGTCTGTCCTTGCTGCTGCCTATACAAGATGTGCCGCAAACCAAGACGTAAGTAGTCCATTATCTTTAAACGTAATTCTTGTAGTTGGCAGTGCTGTTACACTCAGAGCCAACAAGTTGTATTTTTTGGCAATTACACTCCCTCCTCGATGTTTCCAGAGTTCAGCTCTGGACACATAACTCAATAAGTTTCATGCTTAATCAGTTTGAGTTTCTGTTTGATATTTTTAGAACATTAATTTTTGTCATTCAGTACCATGTGCTTCCCACAGCATTTCCTTTTTTCCTCTATCTCAATGGGCTCTTAGACTGCATGCCCCAACTTGCTCTGTATTTGCTCTGTATTCTTCCTTTAGGTTTCTAAACATTGAATTTTCATTACCGTTTGTGACCATAACAACAAACTACCTCCATGTGATGAGTATTGGCCTGTAGGAAAGGTGTATGTTACATATATACGATATGTCCACTTTTTGCATTTTGTTTATGAAATAGTTCCATAAAACACAAAGGTCTGAAGAATGGGGTTGTACTTTGCTGTGAGTATACCTTGTTTTGAGGGCTTTGTTATGGTTTAACATGTTTGTTGTGTCCCTACTTGCTCCTCTGTTTGACCTCAGGACATCAGCCAGATGTCGGTTCGGTGCTAACAGTTCCAGAGACTTATTAATGCAAACATATTTCAACAAATGAACTTGATCTCAGGTAGACTTTAAACCAGTGGTGGATAAAGGACCTCAGGATTATACTATAGAAAAGTACAGATGTTTTAATTTAAAAACAACGTAGTTGCAAATGAAATTTATACACAGTTAAATAAAAGTGATAATTAGCAAAAATGTCAAGTACAAAGTCACCCAAAAATTTACACCAGTGCTACAGAGAAGCAATTTTACTTCACACCGCAGCTCTTAACCTAATCCTAATCCATGGGGCCAAAGATCAAACCACCCACCATTTCACCCGTTAACCTATTAAGATTAACCCAGACTGCTCCTCTAGATGTAGGTTTTTGGTGTCTGTGTTGTTTGCATCGGCGTCGGCGTCATTGTCTGTTCTCCACCACAGAACATCTGGCAAGACATAATGTGTCTGATCACTTTCATTTCTGCCTTTCCTGTTGACTTCGTAGCTGTTAACACAAACGCAGACAAGTTACACGGGCTTCAGTGATGTGTGAACGATGCGTGACTGTTGAACACTGGGATAAAACATTTACAAATATGTTCTGTTTACAGTTGAGCAAGGATTGGCTGGATTAGAGACGTTTTTCATGTTTATCATCAATGGGGAATACTTTGTGGGGTTAAGTGATCTTCACTGGCGATCAGTGTGTCCCAGAGGGCGATGACTCAGTCCAGTCGTCAGTGGTAATAGCTGTTTGGAGTTCAGTGTTTATTCCTTTCATCAGACAGATTGTGTTCATCTGGCGCTCAAGTTCTGTAATTGCTTCAGAATACATTACTGCCTATCTGTGCTAATCCCAGCCTAAGATTGTATTAAGTTGTCGTTATTTACATGACATTGACAGTAGCTCATTTTGAGGCATTAAGGTAAGCTGTGCTGGTTATTGTTTGTTCTCTCTGGCGTGGAAACATGACTCAGTCTCTCTTGTCCCTTTCTCAAGCTTGTGGTCATGGTCTGTCTTGTGTACATGCTGTCACGCAGGAAGTGGGGCTGTTCACGGCCGCTGTTGTGGCACATGATTTGACACCAAGACTCACTCTCCCATGATCTTTCTTAAATTTAAATCACTATCCCCTCTGTACCTATCAGATTGCTTATTTTCAGATTGTTAACTGTCCGTCTCATTTCATTGTTTGTTTTATGAAATTCTACCAAGAGAAAAGATAAACAGACAAAGCTGCTTGGCTGAAATGGGGATATTGAAACTGTTTAGGAAATTGATCTGAAGAAGTGATGATACACTACCTGCATACAACACTGACAGGGAAAGTGTTGGACTGGTATGAGGTTTCCCTGTAGATTTGTTCAATCTGGGAAAGCCCCAACCCATTCCAATCATTTCCATTACAGCACTGGGGTTTTATTTGCCTTTGCCTTTGCCTCACCCTTTATTCTTCCTACCAGCCTTTTATTCCCACTCCTGTCGCAAGATTTAAGACAGCATATCTTTCCGATTACACTGAATAGCTCAAACATTTTTGTCAGAGTGAATGAAAGACCTCGAGTGTTGAAGAGTGCACACGTGAGCACTTTCTTTTTTTTTTTTTTTTGTCTGAGCACTCACGCTAAAGTTTGCCAAACATTCAGAAACCCCGTCAGAGCTGACAGTGGTGAGAATGTGGAGTTCATTACTTGGGCCGCTGCATGTCGGGATCTCATCCAGGAATGTTGGAGCTCCACCTAGTATGACTCATTGTTTCCACGACAACCACAGTGGGGAGGGGAATTCCTAAAATACTCCACGTCATTGACAGGAAGTGGTCACGCTGGCTCCCACTTAACACACGCACACGTGTTTTTTTTTTCTCCTGTAAACAGTGCTGCGTTTTAAGTTCAGCCCTGGAAACAGTAACTGTTTTAGTGTCACTAATTTAAGTAACACTGTAACTGAATACGGGCATGGTCATATTATGAGCTTAAACTGTTTCCACCAATGTTCTCTCAGTTTCATTTCAATTTCAATTTGAATTCTCTATTGACTCTGCTTTGGATATAAATACATATATTTTGATATGTTATATATACAATATATATATTCTGGTCTTGTTCGTGCTGATATTCTCAGTATGAAAGACCTGACCTGACCTGTAACACTTGCTTTACACCATTTCAATTTCAATTTTCATCAATTAAGATATTTCAATTCTGTACCACATCTAAAATTTTATTTCTGTTTGCTTACAGCGGTCATAGCCACAACCACCCATACCACGGTGGTTAGTCGCACGCCTCAGCAGCCCCAACCACCACCCGTGTCCCATGGACAACCACAGTCCTATGGGGGCCCCCAGTATCCAAGCTACCAGCCCATACCTGTCCAGCCAGGATATGGAACCCAGCCTATGCCTCAGGGTTATGGAGGACAGCCTATGCCTACGATGCCTTACCCAGGACAGCCTTTCACACCAGGACCACCACCAACATACCAGGAAGCTAGTGAGTTTGGATTTTTGTGGACTAGATCAGTAGTGAGGTCTCATCAAAGTATAAGTCCTTTTTGCTTCTGCGTTCGGTTGGATTTGCTGGAACTCCCTGTGGGTTAGAGTTGGATGAACGCCTCAAACTCTTTTTATTACTGTAGCTGTGACTGTGCAATTTAAAGGACTGTGTCGCTTACATGTGAAACCAAGAGACGGAAAAGAGGACGTTGGCTTTTAGGATTAACCAATATCATTACACAAAGTTCACAATTACTGTGTTTTTCAGAAACAGCCAATCAAAGAACAAGATCTTTGACATTGGGTAATGATAACTTAGAGTGGACTAGAGAGGAAGTGCATTATGCAATTTTGGTGTTTCAGAAGAACTGTTGTGGGATGTGGAGGTGGATTAATCACTAGTGTCTATATTTGTCCACGTTTGAACTTTAGAAAATGAGAACTCACACTTTCTTATTCTGCGTCTGAGAGCTGACTGTGGTCGCTGTCAAAACATTCATAGCATTTCATACTAACACCATGTTTTCTTTACGTGTAGCCGGTCCTGCCTACCCTGTCTCACCGATGCCTTACAGCCAGGCTGCCTTCGCCCCAGGACAACCTCCGTACCCTCTGATGCCCCCCGCCCCGGGTCCAGCCCAACCCCAGGCCATCGCTCAACCCTCCACAGACTACCTTGCTCAGCCAGCGTACAACCCAGATTTTGTAGCACCACCACCCAAGACTGGATAATGGACTACTCCTGTATTCTCAGCCATTTTATGGGTGCTGCAACATTTTTGAACTTGGCGTCGTGGGGAAGGTGTCCTTTGAATGAACATGAGTGGTTCATGTATGATACAGTACAGTATGGGGATGTTACGACACGTTAGCTGTAGTGCCTCCGTTCTCGTGTGGAGTTGCCAAGTTAAAATGTTGATACCTGTTGGCTTTGGGCATACAGTACGTGGACAAAATGGCACGGTTGAGTTTTTTCCCCCATCACTGATTCTTGTTGGCCTGTTCTCAGTTTAGTGAATGAAAGGTAAAACCACTGAGTCGCTTTGTCAGCAGCCTATCAAGTGCTTTGGATTTCTTCAACATTCTTTACATGCCCCGACATCTTTCCTCCAGTGTGTCGTGGATGGCCAAATCTGTGTCACACGCAGTGGTCAAAGTGAGAAAAAATGGGTCTCATTACTCTCTTCTCATTACTCTCGGTTGGTCTAGTTTCTTTGGTAATAAAATGCATTGATGCTGTCTTTGCATTAGTGCTCTGTTTTTGGTATGTGCTGTTTGCGAACACCAGAAGTCAAAAGTGTGAAAGAGAAGATTTATTAAAGCATAAGATGCATTTCATATTCAGAGGCTTTTTGGTGGGTCTTCTTTTAACTCTGAACTGGTGACTTTTTGTTAAAGATCTGACCCTGTTAAAAGATGCATTTTTCCACATTATCAGCAAAAGGGAATGTTTCTAATGATCATTTACTCTTTCGTACGTCTACATATTGCATGTCAAATCCAGGGAATAATCACATTTGTATTTAATTGTCGCGTTTTCATGCACAAATGAGATTCCACGTGGGTTTTTTTCTTCTCAGGATATTTTTGTAGTTTTAGCTTGTCCGTTTCAACTGCTGCTACACATTAAGAGTTTAAATTGTAGCAGATGACAGTTTGTTTTTTTTGCTTTGTTTTTTTTTTTTTTTTATAAAACAACCAAAGAATAATTTCTTTTGAGTTGTACAGAGGTCAGTCCAGAAAAAAGAACGCGTAAAGAGCGACAGCTGTGCCTTGTTCACTTTTGGCCTTTTTTTGTTATCTCGGCAAAAGCTGTCCAGGACATCAATTACAGTCCCAATTTCATTAGCATTCAATCCTATTTTGGAAACTTCAGCACAACTGTCTGCTAAAGTCCAACTCATTCTGTTTAGTGGATGTGACAGTGTAACATCTCTGTAAGCCTTAGAGGTGTTAATCACAGCTGTACACATGCAGTTCATTTCTTGTTCAGTATTGTTTAATCGTGTTTTCTTCTTGTGACATTTGCCAAGTGAAACAATATCTTATTTAATGCAATTTTAAGTGGTTACCTTGCTTGTTAGACTCCAGCAGCATGTTCCCTTTTTTTATTCTAAACTAAAATGCCTTCCACGTCCTGCTCCTTCTGAAGTTGTGACGTTTTTTTCTTGGGACCTAGCAAATTTGGTTATAAATTTACATCTCTTCATATGACAAGTCTGTGGCTGTAGCTTTACCGCTGACATTTCAACTTTTTTCCTTTAGACTTAGCTAGAGAAGTAGTAATTAACATACTACATTTTAGGTGTTATGTTTCTTTTAAGAGAGTTTCAGAACGACTTTCTCTCTCACCTACGCAGACTCAACATGTACGGTTTGATCCCGTGTGTATGTCACTCTGGAAAGGCTCACTACCCTCAAACATTCTGTGCTTGCAAATCAGTCTTTGAAAGAAGTTTGCACGTGTGTTTGTTACTTGCCAGGTGATTTGTGTAGTAAGTACTGCATTGCATACTTGCCCTCTGTTTGTGCTACTTGAAAAGTGTCGTCATTAATGTTCACTGCCATGTTTGCCATCTTTTCTCTAGTTCTCGTTTCTTTTGTGACGACTTTGTGTGTTTGATTGTGTGAATTATAACCATTGAAAGATTTATCAGCAGTAAATCGTTACATTTGTGAAGAACCTTCAGTGATGCTGCTGTCAGAATATACGTGAATTATTTTGTGAAAAGCTCATCTCTTCACTTGCACAGTTAAATAAAAACATTTTCTGTTTCTCCCTACAGTTTGTTGTTGAATGTTTACCTCAGAAATTGCTTTCTCACAGTGCACATGGAACCTGTAACTTCCTGTTGGTGGTTTGTCGTTGAATACATCCAAGATTCAACTCTGTATTTAGAGTTGAGGAACAGTAAAATGAATATCCACTGCAGTAATATGCAGCATTGATGTTTAGTAAATGGCCTGATAGTTGTGTGTGAATGTTTTTGTAGTATGGAATGTTGTTAGGGTTAGTTTTGGAAGGGAGGGGCAAACGGGTCCAAGCCTTTGTAACGTCTCTTCATTATTACAGTATATCTCTGCAGCCATGGCGTCGAGTGTCCCGATCAGATTTGTGATTGTTTTCTGTGCGATTGTACTCCCAGCTGTATATGGTGAGTTTCTGATTATTTATTGAATTGGTGTAGCCTGTAGTCAAACGTTGGCAGTTAAACTGAAACCAAAAGATTAAGTCAAGTTATAAACCTTCACATGTTGATTCTAAATGTGAGCTAATAATCATATTGTATTGTAACTTCTGCTTTCATTTTACTTGAGAATGGCTCAGTTATGGTTTTATTACTGCTGGTGCACTTAGGTTTCACTTCCGCCGTAGGTCCCATAAGTTTCAGTTACGCCCATAAGACAGATTAGAGACCTGAGAGTGTTTAAAACTAGATTTTTCCAAAATATCTCGTCTTAGATTTAATGTTTTCTTCAATTTCTCTGTTTCACATTTTATCAGCGTGATTGTGTTTCTGTCACAGGTGATGACTGCTCAGAATATTGGGACCCTTATGGTGATTATCATGAAGCTCAGTTTTGTAAATCCTACTGTTGTGGATCCTGCTCTAGAAAATTCTGCTGCTCTGCGGCTTCATTGGGTATGTCTCACGCCAAACAAGAACAATGTTCTGCAAGGTGTGTTCCTCTTTGGTTCTTACCCTCAATTTCCATTGTATCTCATCGTCAAAAAAATAAAATGTGTGGTAGAATAACCATCTACCAAAGCCAATTCATGTATTTAAAACAGGAATTTCTGACAGTACCAGCATGATGTATGGAATACTCTGTAGGCTTTTCATGTATTGAATTTCTCAGAATCCTTGTTTTTTGTTTTTTACTAGGTCCAGCTTTTCAAAAGGAAAATACTTTGCTCTTCTCCTGGGTAGCATCGTAGGCGCTGTCTTACCCATCATCTCCTGTGTGACTCTCATCCTCTGCTGTTTGTGTCCTAGTTGCATTCTCTACAAAAAATGTCGAAACAGGCAAAGGCATCAGAGTAGGAAACACTGTGTTGACTTTGATATTCTTCTTAGTTTGCTCTTACATGCGCTTACTTTCACTTTCATGACAAATTATGCAGCATATACTAACCAAATCGTTGACTTTACTCAGCTGTGGTCACGACCACCACTGCAGTCAATGGACCCCAGCAGCCACTGGCCCCTATGCATCCTGGCTACCAGCCTGTACCTAGTTATCCTGCTTATGGAGCCCAGCCCATGCCCACAGCACCGCCACCATCATATGCAGATGCCAGTGAGTTCATTGTACAATTCTGGCAGTGGTCCCTTTAACTGGCTGACCTGTAAAACACACGGACAGGATACTTTACTTCAGTTTGTCTTGTGTTTTAGAAAATATTTTCACCTGATTTACAACACTTTTTCACTAATAGTAACCCTTTTATTGTCTCTTTAGCCAGTCCAGCTTCCCCTCCAGCTGTGTTCATACATGGACAGCCGATGTACCCCTACCAGCCCCCTGCTCAGCCACCAATGGCTGACCTGGCACATCCACCTTACAACCCTGCTTACGGTCCCCACCCAAACACTGGATAGCCGATTATATCAAAGCTTCCTTTTTGTTTTAATTTTTGTATGTTCCCGTTGTGAAATTTGTGGAATTATTGTCTTTGGGAGTAACAAAGGTGTTGATATGGTGGAAAAACAGCAGTACATGTTGATTAGTAAATATCAGTGCAACAACATATACTGAAAAACTCACTGGAGTCATTGTATTAGTTCACATTTGTCAGATTTATTTTATATCAACTGCTTTTGTTTTACACAGTCGAGTGTAGAATGATGAGAGAAAAACTGTGGATGGACGATCGTTGTCACCGTCTAGTAGCCACCAGGGGGCACAGCTCTGCCAAAATATGCAGAGAAAGAGAGAGAGCCTCATGCAATCTCAAAAAAGAAAAAATATTTCTTAATAAAACATCCATTGCCTTGAAAAATCCTTATTTTCATGTTCATTTTAATCTATTGTAACATGCAGCGACAGCAAAAAGTGAGCAAACATTCCTTTGTAAAGTTGGACAAGTGATTTTATATCAAACATGTTGATATTGATATTTATTTCACAGCTCACCTGCCTCGGAGGGCAGCAGCAGGAGCTGATCATTTTTCAGTGTAAAGTTTAGGCTCGGCCTGCAACTTCATTAACATTCAGTATCTCACCAACGGAATCTGGGAAGTGTGACCAGTGCTTAATGTCAGTGGCAATTTCAAGTACTGCAGGTACCATTTTCCAATTTAAGGGCCCTTAGAAATCTTGCCCAACATAACACTGTAGAGTTTAGACTCAGATCCGGAGCCAGATCATCTCCGAGGAGGCCCCCCTTTACTGTAAAAAGTTCCAGCCAGTCTGGTCAGCTGTTTTTGAGTCATAGGTGTTGACACACACAGGACCCTGCACAATACTCTGACCCTGTGAGGCAGATGGAAATCACGTCTATACTGATATGACTCATAATAACCTGCACCACCTCCTCTAACAGCACCCCATTGTGTCCATTAATCAATACAGTAATAGTGCTGACTACGGCACTCTCAGTGATCAAAGGAGGGGCAAAAATAGGAGCGGGAAAAGTGACCCTGCCTGTGTGTACTCCTGCAGGGCCTGCCGTCTAAAATAAGCTCTCTCCTTGACGCTGGTCTTGGACTGCTAATGAGCACTTACGTTGGAATGCCAGAGTCATGGCCAATATGGCAGATAATCTTTACAGTTGGCTGTCACTATTATTTGCCTCTTCATCCCTTTGTGCTTCTCTGTCCTCCCTCCATTGCTCCCTCTGACTAGGCTTTGTTCTCTTAGAGGGCATTCTTCTCTGGCCTCCTGCCCAGGCTGCCATTAAGATGTATTCAGCTTTCTTTTCTCAAAGTCCCACATCATTCCATTTCTCCCTTTTTCCTCTCACTCTGTGGAATCCTTTTGGTATTTTTTTTTTTTAATCTCGAGCAAGAGCTGCCTGATACATTCAGTAGATAAATGACAAAGAGCTCTGTGTTATTGAGTATCTGTATGAAACCAACCCTTAGATCCCGACTAAGATGTGTTGTCATTCATATTATTATTAGATTAGTTCATCTGTCACATTCTTCTTCTTCTTCTTTTTCTTCTTCTTCTTTTTCTTCTTCTTCTTCTTCTTCTTCTTCTTCTTCTTCTTCTTCTTAATTGGTATCATTGTTGTTGTTTTTGTTTGCACTGATTTGGACCAATGAGTCTCAAATAATGTTTTTTAATATCATCATCATCATCATCATCATTAGTATTATCATTCTTCTTATTATTAGTAGTAGTAGTAGTAGTAGTAATAGGAATATTAAGGTCTTCTTATTTCACAGTAGGACACCAGGGGGCGTTACAATAGAAGCAGGTCCTTCTTGATGCAAGCCAGGCCTCATAGGAAGACTCAGTCTACTTCCAGGAATCCAGTGAATTGTCACCGATCACACTGCATATAGACACTAATCTGGCATCACGTTGAATCCTGCTGTCGTTTCTCTGCCAGCACTCAAATGTATCTTCACACCACACTTGCTGCTTTGTCTCGACCCAAATTAATGGTTTTCCCGGCATTTTTCCATTAATCCATCCTATCAGGTGACACAGCTTCTAAAATCACAAGAATGGGGGCCTCCTTCAAACCACGTTCGCAGTAATTTATCTCCTTGTGTGTTTTCCGCGCAACTGCTGTGTGTGTGAGGTTTATTGTGCAGAACAGTTGAGGTGACGCTGACAGCTGCACGCCGATTGGCACAGGAGAGAAACAGAAATCAGCAGGTCAGAACAGGACAACTGCGGGCGAACTCGCCACCCATCGTGGAGAAAATGCAGAAAGCGAGCGTGTTTACAGATGAGCCCATGTACCGTTTGTTTGATATGTTTACTTTTCAGGAAAATGCATGGGTATGTATGTAAATTGAACATTTATGGCTGATCCCTGTTGATCTGTCTTCTTTGTTGGAATAATGCAATTTTCCTGATTATGTCACTGTTAGCATGGCTCCGTCACAGTGCATAGATTTCCACCACTCTCTCTATTCAAAGGAGCAGAGGGTCTGTAATAAAGTTTCCCGGGTCACTGTGCACATTTTGGCTCCCTTTGTCTCCAGATTTGGTTCCACATCACTGCTAGTGGAAGTCAAATGTCACTTCAAGCTGGGGTTCTCACAGCAAAAATCCCTTTGATTTTTCACAATTTCTCAGGCTTTTTCACTTCCCTGATTTTTCTCTTTTATGTGCCTCCACATCCACAAGCACCTGAACCAGCGCCTGGACACAGAAAGAAGCCATGTGGGTCGTGTGAACCCAACAGATAAAACAGTCTGGTGTCTTTCCACCCTCTCTCTATTCACCAGCGTCCAAGTGTCTTGACAACCTTGCCTGGTATTTTGGCAGCAGTCCCTTGAGTGTTGATGTCAGCTGAGAGAGAGAGAGAGAGAGAGAGGGAGAGAGAGAGAGAGGGTGGGGAGACTGAAACAGAGGGGAGGGGGAGGAGTGAGCGGGCTATTCAAGGCACTTGTCCTCTGTCTCCCTCACAGTCACATAGAGGGGGTGAAGGGGGGGAGCACAGAGGAGGAGGGGGAGGAATACACGCATTGAGAGAACACACTTGCACACATACGTACTGCTGTAGTAGCCAACACGGCCACATTTTCACAGCCTCCTCCACAGACTGACAGCAGCAAACGGAGCTCAGAGCCTGCACAGCAGAGAGAGAGAGAGAGAGGGAGAGGGAGAGAGGACTGGAAACAGAGGAGGCATCCACAGAGGCCGGAGTA
The DNA here is from genome assembly GCA_900303265.1 of Brotula barbata. Lineage (NCBI taxonomy): Eukaryota > Metazoa > Chordata > Actinopteri > Ophidiiformes > Ophidiidae > Brotula > Brotula barbata. The sequence goes on along the minus strand of OMNV01015952.1, from coordinate 12,442 downwards.
GAGAGGACAAGAGACTTATACAGGATTTGCCTCTTTTTTTCTTCTATCAAAGTCTCTGGGGCCTAAAAAAAGGAATCAGTCCTCTCCTCTTCTTCAACTGAACTTGCTCTGCAGGAGGATCTGCACTGTGCTATGGCAGCCTGTGTGGGACATGGGAGGACTATCTCCCTCTCATCTTGTTCCCATCATTGGAGTAACCTCATGTGGGCTCTGCTGGCACTTTTAAACCTAGTCTGCGGTTTTAACCTGGATACTACTCACACGCTGCACAAGCTGGGAGACCGCGGCACCTTTTTTGGTTTTTCTCTAGCACTTCACCAACAGCTCACCCCAGAGCCTCAAAGCTGGTGAGTGGATAAATGTGTGTCCTGTATCCTGAATGTCTGCAGTTGGACTTTTCGAAACAATCCGCACTCTCACGCGAGAGCTTCGATAGGCCGTGTTTGCACCTGTTCCCTACCGTGAATTATCATCTCTAAGGAGTGTCACTGATTCCATTACAGCACACATAAATCTACAGCAGTGAGCCGGTGCAGTGTTTTCATTATGATTATGTGAGACGTGTACTGTATGAGACCATATAGGCCATGATTTACGGACAGTGGATGAGAGTCGGCTTGCTGAATCAGCAGGCGTACTGTTACATCTCAAGAAGGGAACGATGGCTATACAGTGATTATTGCCTGATCGGTTCAGACTCGATGTGAAGTTTGTTGTTGTTTGCACACACACCGCAGGCCTGTGTGTATTTGTGCAAGCTCATTTGCAGGGACCAGCTGAATATGTGTGTGTGTTTAAGTGTCTGAATATTTGTGTTTGCCAACAGCTGTTTTGGTGTATCTGTCAGTGCCTGGAACACTCATGAGCCCTCTCCATAATCTCCAGAAAACATGAATAGATTATAACAACGCATTTGCTTGTACATCTGTAGAAATGTTGCTCAAAGAAGCCACAACTGTTGGCCTTAATTTACACCCCCGATGCTTTGCAATTAAAAATGGATGATGGAAATGCAGATGCAGTTATTTCATGTGAAGAACTATATTGGTATTTATACTGTATACACATATACAATGTATGTGTGTGTGTGTGCATGAAATGTAAGCCTGTGAGTTATTTCCATTTCAATAACACATAAATCACTGTACTCTTCATTTATTTGTATATTTTATTGCAATTCCTTTAAAGGTGAGGCAAAAGCAGAAAGATGTGAAATGCCCTCATGAGTACAATACACATAAATATGCTGCTTACTTTAACAAATATGACACACGCGTGATGCGGACGTATACAATGCAAAAAGAAAAAAGAGTGAAAATAAGAGAAGCCGTTTACTACGTGTCTCTGTTAAGGAGCTCCATATTTAACCGTGGGCTCCTCAGTTTACTCAGGCTGGAGTCATCCTGTCGCCTGGTAAGACCGAGGGAATGACATCAGCATTCACAACCACAGACAGTCAGAGCATCAGGTGAGAATGTCATCCCTGATGCCGTCATGCTGTCCGGTAACATTCCAGGAGCTTATTTCAAAAATAAATGAGTCACCGCCGGCGATTGGCCTCAAAATTGTGAGGGAAAATGCAAGCTGGGGCTTTTGCTACAGAGTGACACATCCAGTATACAGAGAAGAGATACACCAGGAGAGAATCAATTTAATGCTCTAATCTGATATACTGATGGGACGCGTCTACCGGAACTTGAATAATGCTCTTACCAGTACGCTCTGACATCACACATTACTGTATGCACTGATGATGATTCCATCCACGCTAAAGACTCCATGACCACGCAACATTTGAAGGTGATTTAGAGGTTTATTACATTTGGCTAAGTGTTCACTATCTGAATAATACATCAGCATTAAACCTGGTGATAGAGCACTCTCCGTCGTTGCAATAATGATCGGACGATTCGTGCAGCATCCTCAAATTATTTGTGTGAATGTAAATGTAATGAGATGCTTTTGACTCATGTCGTCTTTGTATTTGTGAGGTTTGGGTTACCGTAGCCCGTGGACACACTGGGTTGAGTGCATTGTGTCTAATGCCACCTGATTCAGCAGTGAAAATGATATTACTGCTTTGATGCTCTGGCCTACGCTTACTCATAACTGTATCAATCCCACAATGGTCATACAGTTCATCTCAGTCATACTGTAATCGGTTTACTGTTTCAGATCAGAGACCGTATGATCCTCAAAGGCACTGAATCTCTACCACATCGCCGTCGTTTACTGTTGTTTATCTCCTCAGTCTGGGTTTTTCATGACTTAAAATCTACCCACTGCCCTTCACGTCAGCCCATGTGACCCACGTTTGGAGATCCTCATCAGTACTATTACAGTTCTAGCTTGTTATTGTCCCAATCCCAAAGTCCCAAGCTGAACTGGGGAACTTCTGTTGCTTCTGCTGCTGCCAGAAGACAGAAGATGAGATAGGAGGGTATTTCAGTTTGAGTTATGTGTGCCTCTGCTATTTATACTGCTATGAGAAGCTCTTCCGCTAATAGTTTACTGGGTGGTGAAGAAAGGAAGCTCCATGTGCGTAATCCCTCACCTGTCATTCTCCCTGAAGCTACTTTGTTTTCTCATTGTTGTACATTTAGCAAACCACTGCTGAATACACCCCAAACTCTAGGAAATAAGACAATCCAACGCATTGTCATCTATTTTTTACTTTTTTATTCTCTAGTTTTCAGTAGGCTTGCTGTTTCTTTATCAGACTGTGTTGGTGTTGATATCAGTAAACTTTGCCGCGCTGCTTTGCTGTCTTTGCCAGAGAAAGTAGAAGTCTCAGGTTGCAGTCAGGTTCATGTTTACGGTGGACCTACCATGGTGCTTTTCAGAGGAGGAATGCTCAATCTGACTGCCTGTGGAGCTGTAGGTGTATAATCCCAGACATCTAGTCTGGAGTGAGGTGACGCTGACCGACTGAGACAAACGAATCCTCTGGAATGAGAGTCCTATTCCAAAAAGCATAGCGAGATTGTGCAAGATATGGTTAAAAGTTTAAAAAATAGTTTCGTTTTATTAGGGTGCAGTATCTGTTGATTTAGATAAAAGCTGTATCTTTACAATGAAATTGTGAAAATGTGAATACTGTCATATGAAGGGTCCTTTTGATAACAACCATCTAAATGAGTCTGGTTGAGTGACATCATACTATGCTCACACATTTTTCTGATGCCTAATTTGCATTAAAATAGACAAATACATGCAGATTTTTGAACAGAGTTGACAATGATCGCCCCCATTCCCTCCATTTAATCCTTTTTTTTTCTTCCTCTCCTCTTATCCTGTCTCACAGTAATTGTTGTTGCTAACCCACGTAGAAGCATCGTAAATGTAGAAGCTTGCCCTGTCGCTGTGCTTATTTATATACGAGCCATCAGCCATCAGTGCTTTACAGTTTACACACACACATACATGGAGAGAGAGAGAGAGAGAGAGAGATTAATTCTCGTTACTGCCTCCCTCTACTCTCCGTCTATTTAGCATTCACCCATGGCCTCTGCACTGGCTCGCCTGAGCCCTGACAAAAGCTCGGTGGGAAGCGGCGCTGCCTGGCAGAGAGCTTTCAGGAATATTACTCTGCAGACCACGTGTTCGCCGCACGGAGAGACAATCTGCAGAGTCAGGAGGAAACACTCATCAAAGATCTGATGGAGATGCAGGAATAATGCCCAGTTTGGCAGTGATTCTGGGCAGCAGGAGCTGATTGTGCATGTGCACTTCTCAAGCAGTTGGCAGATTGTTTTAGATAAAAAAAAACATTCCTGAGGTCATCGTGCACTTATGTATGGAATCAAGTTTTCTGTAAGTTTATTGCACTGTCAGGATGTTGGTTTGTTACTGGATAAGGAAATGACAGTGTTTACACATCCAAATATCTGATTATGCTTCAGCTTGAGTTGAAAAACTACAGCTGAATATGAATATGGTATGATGGGTGTGTGGGGGAGGGGTGGAGGGAGGGTCTGACAGGGAGGGTGGGAGCTGAAGAGATGAATAACCCGTAGCAGGCCTCCACTTTGATTATAATATGAATGTATGAGTGCACACGTATGCCTGTGTGCGTGGAGGCCGTCGGTGCATTCTGATGAAAACGCGGTTTAATCAATAAGCTGCTCGGAACTGACACTGAACTGAGATTGGAAAGATGCCGGGAAGAGGAAATGAAGGCTTTTTGTTTGTTTTTATAAGAAAAGATTTGGCAATCGATTTTTTTTATTAAAACAGCCTTATGAAAGGATGGTGTAATTATTGGAACATTTATTTGATACAAAGATGCCCTTTGCTTCGTCACTGGCTCAGCCTTATCATTTACAACCTTACTGATGCACATCTGTTTCATTTCCTGTACAATCCACTAAGTGGACCCACTCATGTGTCATCGTTCCAGGTCAGGTTTAATTGAAATATCAATGCCTCCAGACACGATTCCACGATCACCGGTCTCATTTTGGAACAGAGACAATTCTATTGTATTTTTGTCACAACAATTTTGCTCAGATAATGAACGATGAGGATTCACCTCAGTGAAGTCCACGTTAAATGGAACCATGAGAACAATCCCAGTATCACGGAGGGCTGTAAGTACGGCAGTCTGCCTTTTAAATTCAATGTTATTTTAGCTTTGGGGGAGACATCAGGGTTTCCCTTAACATCAAGGAATGTCTCTTGGGGAAAGCGTGCTCACTGATGTGGATGGAAAGCCACACGGGGACTATGGCTAAATGGTAAAGGAGCAGTCGGCAGCAGTCAATCTCTATTCTCCAATTAAGTGGGAAATGAGTCTGTCTGTCTTTGTCTCCCTTTGTCTCTCACTCTCCAGTCTTTGTTCTCTGCCTCAGCTTCTCTTCCTCGCTTGCTTGACCGCACACACTCACACAGCCCCACCAGGTTTCAGTCATATTTTTGTGGGCTGCTCCCTTCTCCATCCTCCGTCCACAGACATGCAGGTCAGGGGTGAAAATGTGTGGATGGATGAACGGTGACCGACTCCACCAACGTACAGTATTGTAGCAGTCGCTCTCTACAGGAAGCAAAGAAACAGCACTTAAAATAGAAGTGGACTTTGAGAGCCAAAATAGAGATATCTATCTCAGCAGATCAATAGACGAATGAGTGGAGGTTGGAGAGCAGAGGGAACTGGGGGCTGGTGATATGGTATACGGGGATGTGGACTCTTTTCATGTTGGACCTGGGGGCCAATCATTACCCCATCACTTATTGATCGGGAGCCAGGCAGGTGGTGAGCTTAGAGGTTGTTAAAGATGCATGTGAAACAGAGATGAGGTTACCATTGTACTTTACTACAGCTGGACAGATGGAAGCATGATCTCTGCATCCCCTCCCGTCTGCGGCAAACTTCTGACATTTTTCCGCTGAGTGTTTTTTTCCCTAAAATTCACATCAAATCAATGCTGTGCTGTCCTTGACCAAATCGTTAGAGGAGGAAGTTGAGTCAGACCCGTGGGCAGTGACCCACCCTGGAATGGCAGCTGCTTCTGTCGCTCCCATTGTGTTTATTGTGTGTTGCTCTGTTCCGTCCACACAGTGGGAGAGTTGCAGGGGCATCCCAGTTGAGACGTTAAAGAACTTGATGATTCGCACTTCGCTCATCTCATTCTCAGCTGTCGTTCTCTCATCAGCAAAACTGCAAAGAAAGAGTCAGGTGTGACAGCGGCATGCCCTCTGCAGCGCTAACCAGAGGCCCCTTAGCTCCGTTTTATGGACTCCAGTCACAGCCCACATGGAGGTTGGAGGCCGATGTCTGCAGTCAGCGTGTTGATCCAAAGTTTACACAGTTGTTGCGCAGCCTTCTGTTCTCTGCTGCGTATGCATGCATGTGTGGATGCGTGTGCTCGGATATGCACGTGTTTGTTCATGTCTATTAGTACGCTCAGGCCTCTATTAAAGTCTGCCTGCTTGCACATGTTTGCTTTGTGCGTGTGTGTGTATTTGCGTGCACCCCTCTCTGTCTAGGCCAGAGGTCATAGTCATGCCTGAGGATAACAACAGCAGGCCTAAAGTCCTTGTCCCCCATGCTGAGCCTGTGTAGCCACTGTCTGTGACATGTTGCTCTCTGAAGGACAGATGTTAAATGGTGTGAACTAACAGATTAGGAGGGAGAGCTAATAAATGAAATGGACATCAAAAACAGTCACGGGAACACTGTGGGTGTGTGTGTGTGTGTGATTTAGCATTTTAGCAAACACTAACCATTAAACTGATTTACTCATAAACAGTATCAGTATTTAATCACCTGTGAACCAACAAAATAAGACTTTACAATTAAAAATGAATCTTCGTCGACTTAAATACACGTTTGTCTACTTGTTTGGGTTATGGTGTCGTTTTTTAAGGTGATTTTTCGGATGTAAACAAAAAAAAAGACAAACACTGGCTTTGAGGAACTACCGTACATAATGTGTTTAACAATGTATGGTGACAAACCGATCGGGCTTATCACGGCTGTTAGTCAGTTAAATGGAGAGGTAACATAAAACACCAGGAGGAGGACACGACTGTCAGAGAGGAGTCAGTCTGAAAATGAATCACGGTTTAGGAAGTGACTTCATCATTGAGCTGAGATGGACAGACATTCTTGGACAGAGTATTTTCCTCACTTCTCTTCTTCATCTTTGATGTATGAAAAACAAAAAGGATTCCTGTCTTTGCTGAGTACCTCTTTGATGAATTTCTTAACCAACTCCATATTGTTACCCGCTCTTTCTTTTAGAGCGTGTATGGGAGGCTGTAACCAGGGGTGTGACTCCTGTGAATGGGGGAGGAGTAAAGGAGGATGGGATTGTGTGTATGAGATTTGGATGGGGGAGGGGAGGACAGGGAATAGTGTCAGGGTCACAGCAGAAGCCCTCCTCAATGAGCGTGAGGGTATGAGTGCAGCGGTAAAAGTGTGTGCGCGCATGTGTGTGTGCGAGGAGAATGCTATACATTAGCATCAAATAAGCAGTGGAGCAATGCACATTTCAGGGCTTTTTGCAAGGCTCCTGTATAAATAATTATACAATAGAGCTGTTGCAGTGGGTTCCTATAGCAACCAGATTAACAAAAAGTTGAATTTATGCCTGTCAGTTTCCCCTTCTCTTTTTTTCTTATCTGCTTGCATAGTTGAAGTTTGATGCTTATCAGTGGTTGACAGCTTAACGTGCCCTCTGATTGACTGTTGGATGTTTGTCTCTATCACCGGTGAGGTGACACTTGTGATGGTTGATCTCTGTAAGTTTTGGACCGATCGGTGATGCGGGCAGGGCCCAGGAGCAGTGATTCATCTTTCTATCAGCTCATGTGAATCACACCAACACTCCCACACTAATGTGGGCATGACAACACTCTCTGTCACCCTTAAACTCACATATGCCCTCAGGCTCTGGGTGCGCCAATCACCACCAACATACACACCAACACTATATGTGGGCGTGTGGAAAGATGATCCTAGAAATGAAGATTAGTGTCAATGATAATTCTACCCGACTCTACCGTACCCCCTTTGTCTCAGCCCTGTGACGGTCTTGTGACTCTTTTTATGGTTCTCTAGTTGCCTTCACAATTGTATGGCTTGTCTCACTCTTGTACAGCACTTTGGCACAACTTCTGTTGTTTTTAAATGTGCTATATAAATAACCTTGACATGACGGGTGACCCCGTTCAGCCCGTTACCCTGACTCTCATTCCTGAAGGACTTGGACAAGGATAAGCTGGTCTGCAATGTATAGATGGATCTTATCTATGTCAAGAGAGACACGACAACTAAGGATTTGTGTGTGTGTTTGTTTGTATGAGGTAATCTGATTTGGATCCATCCAGTGCAACTCCAATCTCTCCTGCATATAACAGCTTAACAGACCTCCCACCCTGACACCCTAACACCTGCATGTCTGTCTGCACACACAGGGGGAGAGACAGGTATCGCCTTAACTCCTCAACATAAACCACATCCTCCCGGAATGCTGTGCTATAAGTGGGCTCCGATCTTATCAGGGTTTTAGTGATAAGTTCTTCTTGTCTGCTGCTCAACGTGTGTTGTCGCTGTTGGACTTCTCCCTCATTAATACGAGCTGTTTGACTGGCAGTCTGGATGGAAGTTTTGTGTTAGGTATTCATACATACATACATATATTTTGTACTTTTATCTAAACTAGTCTCACCGGTGAGGTCTGTCCTTATCCCTCATGTCTTCATTCATTTATGTAACACTGATCAATTAATTGAATATTGGACTTTTTCATATTAGTCAGCTTTTCATATTTGAGTATACCATGTAAAAAAAAAAGTCATAAAAAAAGACACAAGTCATCATCACAATATACATTACTTTTATAAACTACAGAATTTTTTACTTCCCGTATATATTTTTTCATTTCAGATATTTTGGACAAGATAGTAAGGAGCTTGAATGTTTTACGCCAATGAACACTATCTTAAAAATCGCGCATAAATTGTGAGATAAACACAAGTTTATCAAACTGTGTACCGTTCCAATCTGAACCTGTGGAGCTTCAAGATAAACAGTATCTAGACAGCAGCAAAGCGTCCTGTATTGTGTCTGCGCCTGCTGTCACCTGTGCGTGCCTGGAGCTGACAAATATCTTTATAGATATAAAATCTATAAAGATTTTCCTTAAGATTTACCTCATGGACTGTACGTGTGGTCAAATAAAACGTAAACACGACGTGCCTAGTTAACACAGAGAACACTCGGCAACATCTCTGACACTCCAGCTTCCACTTCTGTCTATTTTTCTCTGCATACCCTCATAGTGCTATCAACTTGCTACACTATATTTATAGTCAAAATACTTGCAAGCTATAGCAATCGGTCTAATTTAGGTCTGTTACATATAACTGGGCAGACGTGAGGGGGTGGCGGTGGATCTACTTATTGTGTACACAACACTGGGTGACACATTTTCCATGTCCACATCGCTGTGATAACCTCACGTCATACCCATACAAGGTCTCCTGTATTGTTTTATGCTGGATTTGGGCTTCACATGTCTCACTCTGAACGTTTCCTTGATCTCTTTCTACTTCCTGTCATCTTTTTCTGTCCTGTTTTCCTTTTCTACTCCCTCTGTTTCTCAGTGTCTCGCTTCCACGCATTTGCCATGGCTAATAGCGTTGGGTGGAATGTGGCTCAACGTTGGGTTTTTAAATAGCCTCCTAGCTTGAATGAGTCGCTCCTAATAAGGGAGAGGGCCGTGACACCACCCCAAAATATCAGCACCCACCTCGCTGGGAATAAATCTTTTCCTGCCCTTGATGCGAAAGATTTGAAGGAAAAGCTGGTATTGATAGGAAGACGATGATGGTGATGTCGTCGTAGCACAAGCATTAGTACACACAGACGCCACAACAACAGAAGATGCACAACAGCCCAGGCCACCAGATATTAGACAACAATCTGTAAGATTATTCTCACCACGACAACGGAGATCACACTGATTTAACGTTTATCACAAAGTTAGACAAAGAAAAGAACTCAAATGATCAATAGAACACGAGGTCACCGTTCTTTCCTTCACACTGACGTTTCTCAATGACGTTCCCTTAGGATCCTAGTGGGGGCCCCACAGGCTGCAGGGCAGGGTCCCTTACGGGGCAGCCGGCCAGGAGCCCTTTTCAGGTGTCCAATCACACCAGAGGAGTACGACTGTAAACGGGTGGATATTGATGGAGAAGGTGAGTTGTTGTCTGAAATATTCTTTCCTGTCAAAATAACCATTTTGTTCAATGTGATGTATACGTTTATGTGAACGAATAGATGACATTATGCCTCAATATTCATTTGCTTGTAGCTCATGATGCTACTTGTTAGTTTGTTTGGCTGTAGAAAAGTGAAAATAACCTGAATTTATACACAATATTCCACATTGTTTACAACATGGAAACAATAATGAGAGTGATTTCCGATTATTTTCCTCCTCAGTGAGTCTGGACCGAGAGAGCAAAGACAACCAGTGGTTGGGAGTTACGGTGAAGAGTCAGGGGATTGGAGGCAAGGTGGTGGTAAGTAAAGACCATGTCGTATAAATGCAGCAGTGCAAGAAGGCCTGAGAACATATATAAGTTGAATTGTATAAAAAGAAGAATAATGCAATATAGAGATGTACAAATTCCTAATTAATCAGCAGTAAATAAACGCAGCATGTTGTTGGAGAATGAATAGATAATAAATATGATAATGACCTTTGCTTCCTCTCTTAAGACCTGTGCTCACTTGTATGAGCTCAGGCAACGAGTGAGTCAGCCCTCAGAGACGCGGGACCCCATTGGGCGCTGCTACGTCCTGAGCGAGGACCTGACAGAGCGAGATGACCTCGACGGAGGGGAGTGGAAGTTTTGTGAGGGCCGGCCGCAGGGACATGAGCAGTTTGGCTTCTGTCAGCAGGGCCTGTCTGTTAGTTTTACCCCAGACAACAACTTTATTCTGTTTGGGGCTCCAGGAACATACAACTGGAAAGGTGAGGCGGCTAGATGAGCTTTAGATGCTATTTAATGGTGATATGAACTTCCATGGTGTGAATCTGATTTTGTTGAAGGCAATTTGTTATTAAATTCTTACAGAACGGTCTCTTGAACGCACGCATCCGACGTGCAGCCCTGCAGTCTGTGTGACAGGAACCTTTATAGGTCCCTGCCTGATTGGTCCATCAGCTGCAGCTGCAGAGACAATTAGGCACAGCTGTGACCAATTGACACAATGTCCCAAACACACACACACTCATGCACACAAGCACATAAAACCAATCCCACAGCCGCATTTGCCTTCTTGTAGATGTTGAATTGGCTCCTATTTGTTTATTTATTCTACAGTGAACACAGCCGATAAAAAATCGCTCTTGCTGATCTTCAAAAAAGAAAAAAACGTACTCTCTGTTCTGAACCGTCGATTGAAAACAATACCAATGATGTTATAGCAATCAGGGTATTAAGAATGTAACCCATTTATGAGCCAATCTTGCGATTGCTACAGCGTTCATGCCGATCAATGGGAGCCCTGAGATTTATAAGGAGCAGTAATAACATACGGGATTTATATGGATTGATCACAGTCCAGTCAATACAGTCTGTCCTGGAAGATCGCTTTTAGACATTAGCTAGTAAAGATGTTTTCACTCATTTTGCCAAATTGATATTTTTTATAAATCTCTGTCTGTATATGAATTTTGATTGTTTACGTGAGTGTGACCGCGTGTGTGTGTGCACATGTTTTTGTGTTTTCCTTTGCCGTGCCCTCACTTTTTCCACTCTAGGTGAGATGAGGGTCCAGCTCCTAAACCAGACCCTGCTTGATCTTGGTTTCTATGACGACGGACCCTACGAGATTGCAGATCAGAAACAACTTAATGCCCAGCTCATCCCTGTGCCCTACCACAGTTACCTGGGTAGGATTCGCCCTCCCTGCTCACTGCTGCCTGTGCACAGAGAGAGAGAGAGAGAGGGCCATAGGAGGATGACATCAGAGCTCAGACTCAAACCCAAACACCCTGACGTGACTAATCTAAAAACAAGAGCTACTGGAGCTGCAGATACCAGCTTCTACAATGTCTGGGAAAACTTTCTGTTTAACTGTCCTTAACATTCTCCAGGGATTATTTCTGGCTAATCCTATCTGTGTACGAGTCACGCAGCCTGAAATTGGCTCCGCCTCAATTTTTGAATGCTTTCCCACGTGAATATTGGATGAAATTGTCAAAAATAGCCTGAATCAATATGAGGTCAGAATGCGACCTTAGCCTTATTAATTGATTAAACAAAATTCCAATATGAGAATGCTAACATTGTTCTGTCCGCCCTGCTTTTCTTTAAACATGAGACATTTATAAAACTTGAAGAGCTTTTGAACGATCACTTGGGTTCAGTCTGAGTCTGAAATGTTGTCTTTCTAGCAGGTACCCAGTGGTTTTAGAGGACAAAAACCACCGAGGCACCGCAAACCAAACGCCAATCAGTCACAGCCCTTCTCACCTGCACTCCCCCTCTCCCCCTTTTCTGTCTTCTCACCCTTTATCCCTCACCATCCCACCACCCTTCACTCCCCTCCCACACTTCTCTCTCTCTCTCTTTCTCTCTTTGTCTTTCTCTTCCTGTCTGGGCCATAGGGCTCTTGTTCATGGCTAGCCCCGTTGAAGATGCGCTGCTGTACAAAACTCTGGAGCCCCCCAACCGGCCTACAGCGTTTGAGGATGTAGCTCATAATAGCTACTTAGGTTTGTAGGCCCGAGGCGTCGTTTTGGATTGGACTGGGCTTGTAGTGGCCATAGTTTCACCCTCTTCGTCTTCGTCTTAATCCTTAATGCTCGTGTCTATATTGATCTTTAGTGTGTGTGTCATATACAATATGTATATGTAGGACCTTATCACCTTTACTGTTATAAAGAGACATCCATTCAGAACTGTAAATCAAGGATTTAAT